>CAKALU010035599.1:11475-43388 GCA_916700995.1 Hozukius guyotensis | reverse complement strand
GTATCAAGGTACCGCCAATCACGATTCGAGCACAGCCGGAGCTTGCTAGCGTGAGCCACCTAGCTGCTACGTTAGCATCACGGTAGCTGTTGTTTAGAACAGTGGTTCCAAGACTTTTTCAGGACCCCTAAACAGACACATATTAGACCATGGACCCCCATTTGATAAGATTTTGTTTCATGGGTCCCCCATCAGATAGGCTTTTTGCTTTTATTACAGAAAGTGTATGAAACCCATGACCAAAATAGTCACACAATCTGTCATCGTGGTACTTACTTGTGGGAATTATAGTTAAAATGAATTAGTTCCCTTTTTGCTGGGGACCCCCAGGAACCCCCTCAAGGACCCCTGGGGGTCCCCACTTTGGGAACCACTGGGCTAGAAAGACACAAACAACTAACCATAAACTACATTTATGATCAAATTGACACATGTTCTATTACACAGACCGGTGACGGTTATGGAAAGTTAAAGTTACATCCCCTCTCTCGTACAATTCCTCAGCCTGCGGCTGTGACTACTTCACTCAGAGCAGCTGTCAATCATGACGTCTCACCCCCTTTTTATAGCATCAAATAACTAATTATAACCAAACTTATTAGAAAAATAAACACTTGAACATACATCAGCGTGATAAGAACTACCTAAAATGACAGAATCGATCTTTGAGAAAAACGTATTTGTTGTGTACTTTGACTTTTTAGTTTGACCCATGTCCCATCCGCTAACAAGGGGGTGGGACTTATGACCTAAGCCAGCCACCAGGGGGCGATAGAGGTGTTTTGGCTTCACTTTTCGGGAGCTGTCATGTCGTCCATCTTTATATAAAGTCTATGGTACACACACTTAACACCTACTTCTGCTCTGGAGTTTATTTTGACATCACCTTCTCCTCCGCAGGTCTGATTACATGAAAGAGTTTGAAACAAGGGACCTGAAGGCGTTTTCAGCCGAGCCTCTTCTCGTGTATCCAACTCACTACACGGGCGACAAAGGCTACATCAGCGACACTGAGACCTCCACAGTGTGGGACAATGAGAAGGTCCGTACAGACTGGGACAGAGCGCGCTCAGGAAAAACTGGCGAGCAGGCCGAGATCAGCACCGAGGCTCAGAACTCGGACGTGCTCCAGTCGCCTTTGGACAGTACGGCACGGGACGAGCTATGAGAGGAGGAACCAAATGAAAATGTTACAAACCACCTTTTAGTTTTTTAACCATGTTTCATCTTTGATATGTTAGATTTTTTGCATCACAGCAGGGATGTGACATCGGAGTTTGTAGGGCGATTTAATTTATCCAGATGTGACGAGTTAAAAAGGGATAAGGTGCTGTTTTCTGTCATGTTGTAGTTTTTACTTTATAAAGGCACTAGACTTGCCATTCGGAGTGGCATTTGCAGTACCCAGCTTCTGTCTGTCATACAGAAATGAACCTATATATCAGCAAAGAATGCAGTTGGACTGTTACATTTCAGTCACCGGGCAGTTAAACGTTGTCATAATTTGAGATTACACTGTGAAATGCTTTTTTTTAAATACATAAATTTCTCAAGACTACAAATACAAAATCAAGTCTTTCGCAGACATTCACGTCTTCAATCAATCGTTAATCATTGTAAATTCATTAGTCCAAGAGGAGAAACATCTGCATGTCTTTTGCTTTTAGTATTTTGTCTTTTTAAACTTCATATTGTTTTTAATAATCATTAGCCAACACGTAAGATGCTTGCAGTAGAGCTTTACCAAAGCAACAAAACACACAACTCAGAATCATAGAGTTACACTACTACTACTACTGTAGAGTTTATATACCAATGCAGTTCATTATTCCCGTCTCCCTTGTCGCCACTTTGGGATTGCTCCCAGGCTAATGCCGCCAACCCGCTGTTGACATGGTAGTAGACGAGACAAACCACCGTACACGCCTCAAAACATGGTGGTTTGGGAGTAACGCGGTTATAAATGCCCTCTAAGTTCCCTCAAAAAGAACCCACCCAACCACATCCAAACATGCTGAATCATTTTCAGCTACATATGAATTTGAACCTTTTGTTGTGAGCAAGACTTGATAAAAAAGTCTCTGCAAAAGAGAACATAAACAACATAAAGTTTGTATCATCTTACATTTTATAGATTATTTATTGTGTCTCACATGACTCCACTAAATCTCCCAGGAAGTTGTTATTAATGGGAGCCGTTCACTCCATGGATCTTGCACAACAATGTTAGTGGTGCATTGTGCCAACAATAAATAAAATGTTTTATTTTTAAAAAAGAAAGTTGAATTTGTGATTCCTGTGATATTGCATGTTGTCATTTTCTCTGTTAATGTTGTTTGTGCAACTTTAACTTGACAGTGGAAGCCTGTAGCCAGTTACAAGATAGTGTGAGCAGACCAAAGACATGAGGAGCCACTTCAATTAAAGTCCCAGTGAAACAAAGTCTTTAGCTTCTGTACTGTGAGTATTCCCAAGTGAAACTGAATAATGATTAAATTTAGCAGTAATTCCAAAGAAATTTCAAATAGGTTACTTGCTAATTATCATGAAATTTGCGTGTTACCCTTTATTCTTTAGAACAAATTTGCACTTTGTGACAGAAAATGTTGATGTGTTATTGTGACAGAGGTATAGTATGTTGAAGGGGATGCCTCTGTTACCATAACTTTAATTATTAAGAACTCATTTACACCTCGTGTGAACTGCATGTGGATGATCCATTTACACCGAATTCATCGGTATATGCAGTATGCGTACTTGTTTTATTTTGGTAACGCTCTGCTTCAGCTGGGAAGGTAACCCAATACGGAACAACCCGACTCTGTGAGTATGAGCCCCTTTGTTCATTAAAGTAAAGAAGAACTTGGTTTTACCAAATGATGTATTCTGATATAGTATAGATGAAGTATCACCTGTTATCTGTCTGTTATGAATGTCACATATCTGTAATCTGTCACAACACATGCTATCCAACCTGTTTAGAACTTCAGCTTCCACTGAGGTCAAATCATTTTCACTACTGTAAAACGACAGGATCTAAACACAGTAGCACCTTCTCTCTGTGTGTGTGTGTGTGTGTGGTGTGATAGCGTAGGTGGGGCCTACAGTGACAGCTAGACACACTTCCTCTTCTCATGATGGTGAACGGATTGGCCAACCTCCACTCTCGCAGAGGAAGATCACTCTGAGAGCACACAAACGGCAGCGAGCTCAGAGCTGCGTGCTAATAATTTAGCGTGTCAGAGTGTGTGAAGTGCAGATTTCCTGCCCGCCTCAACTGAGCTGCTCTTTATCGTGTGACATTAAGGGGCAGATGATGTGCGAGCGGCGTCGGTAGGGTCTGTACTCAGTGTAGAAATGGAAGAAGATCAAGTGACAAACGAGGACTCCTCTCAAGCTACAGGTGAGTACAAAATAATGAGATTTTGTTTTTAAGGTAATTTTGAGGAAGTGTCGCCTTTAACTTCATGTACAGGATATGTTACCCATCATGCTTATACTGGTTTGTTTGAACATTTCCTCACCTGTTTAAATGGATTAATATTCCTTGTGCTAATTGGTAACTTGCTGACATTGCTGTTTCACCATTATGACATCTGGGTGTATGCACAATGTGCCGGGATCTGCCTTTTGTTAATGCCGTGCATCCTCCTCCTAGTAGTCAAAGGAGGATTTGTGAACTTCCTGAACGCTTTCTCTGTTTTGACACGTTTGTTCTGTCTTTTTGCGTGACTTCTGTATTTTTATTTAACAAGATATGGCTGTTTTTAATCTTTGCTAAAAGCAAAAGAATAGAATATTAACTTAAGATATCATTAAGGTTGGTGTGACGGTCGGTGAAACTTCCCATCTGAGTAGACATTTCTGCAGTATTCTCGTACAGTAAGTTCCTTCAGGAACTTTTCACATTGTGACTTAAATTCACGAATGTAAAAACTATATTGCAGGTGTACATGTCTAATATGCATTAAATATGTATAATTTGAAGCAGCAGCATTTAGAAGTGGAGCAAATATGATTGAAAAAAAGTTATTTTTATAAAACGTTCACCATATCCTGACAGTAGTGCACGAGACAGGTAATCTGAAAAAAAAACATGTGTCCTCCGGTGCTCCTAATGACAACCAATCAGAGCCGAGCTGGAGCCTGCCGTCTCTGAGCAGCTGTCAATCACTCGCGAACTCCGATCAATATAATCAAATATCCTGTTACTGTAATGCCTATTTATAGCCTCAAATGTGTTCAGAAACATCTTGTAGTGTACGGTTTAGCTGTAAAATGAGAAAGGTTGTGACCCGGCAGCCATGTTGAGGAAAAAACCAAGCACCGCCCACCAGCCAGAGCAAACTTTCTCATTTTACAGCTAAACAGTACACTACAAGAAGTTTCTGAAAACATCTGAGGAGAGAAGTAGACATTAGAGTAACAGAATATTGATTCATATTTGATCAGCAATGCCTAGTTTGACCGTTTGATCGGAGTTTGCGAGTGATTGACAGCTGCCTCCGTTGAATGAACAGCCAATAGGAACGCTCTCTCTCTCTGAAATGACCTGTGATTGGCCAAAGTCTCCCGTCACAGGCTCGATTTTTTTAAAGCCTGAAAACAGCATGGGGAGGTGCAGAAGTCTAGTTTTCTCTCAGAACACTTGAATTACAATATGCTGAAAGGTTATTGTGGAATTTTTGCCCAATGATGCCAAAAATATTCTGCCTACTGCAGCTTTAACTATTCTGATGAATTGCCTAAATCCACTGCAAAACATTTCTCTATCCGATAAAGTAAGCAGGGATGGTTTCGAGATGAGACACACATACACAAGGAATAACAGAAACTGGGAAGCTCCATGTACAAATCGCTGAGTTGTATCTGAAAAAGCTGAAATCCTGAACTCTTTAAAAGCACACCACACAAATGAAAACAACAGGAGGAAGAAAAGAAAGAGTCGAAGTAGAAGAATGAAAATTTTAACGTCAAAAGATCATTTCAAATAAAATTTAATGATCTAAAATGGTCTACAAAAACAGTTAACATGAGAAGAAACACCTCAAAGAAGGATATATCTAGCACTGTTCCCAAAGTTATCATTCATATAAATTAAGAAATCTATAATATAATTATTCCCTGTCTCTAATTAAGAAGAATTTGACTGTAAAACTATTTTACTTTCCACTCAATTCTCAACTCTTCTCAACACTGAAACACTGCTGGTGTGAAAAACAAGGACTGTATGTTCATTATGGGACGTGACACAAATTGCAAGCAGGATGTGGTTGACCGAAATGGAGACGTTCTCTCAGAGCGCGAGATTGCTGTTTTCTCATTTGTTGCATCTGTTGTAAATCATCCGTTTTTAACTTTTTTGCATGCCCCCGAGGTGAAACGTCAGTTAAATAGTGGGAGTACAGTAGGTCGAAGGGTTCATTATCAAAAAGCAGCACATTGTTCCTCATTACATTTAAGTTCACATTCAGTCCAAGAACTGTTTTTCTCAGAAAGGTAAAGGAAATACTGTCAGGCATGACTTCAGGACACGAACTACGTTTGATTTTCTTTTCTTTTTTTAGCACAATCATTTATCTTCATGCCTGTTTTTTTATGTTTTTCTCTTAAAGGTATATAGTTATATTGTACATTAGGTGTTTAGCTGATGCCTTAAGATGTAGTGCAGAGGTAAAACATTGTATGCGTCAATAACCACATCCCCATTATGTCAAGGGACCACTAGAAAGCAGGTCAGAGCTACAGGACTTATTCATCACTGCAACCTACATATTTCTGTTTTTTTGGCTTTATATAAGAAAGAAAATAATTTTGGGGATCGGCAGTCTGTTCCGCATATGCAGAACGTCATGCTGCTTTTGTTTCTTCACAAAGGCCTTTACCTTTATTTACCTTATATACCTTACATACTGTTTTAAAAACTGTCTGACCTCTGTGTATATATAATTACTGCTCTATACATACTTCATTCCTGTTCACACCTCTGTGTACATACAGTATATTACTTCCCATCATGCATATACATACTACATCCTGTTTACATAGATAGATAGATAGATAGATAGATAGATAGATAGGTAGATAGATAGATAGATAGATAGATAGATAGATAGATAGATAGATGTACTTTATTGATCCAAAATTGGGAAATTATTGTGTTACAGCAGCAGGTTATCCAAGCAATGCACAGGAACAGTACATAAAATGTACATGTCAACACTAAAGAAATATATCCATAGAATATAAAATGTTAAAAATATTGGAATACACTATAAATATATATATATACCTGACTACTACAACTAGCATAAAATATATCTAAATCATAAACATAGAATAACCCACTATATACATTAGCAAAGTGTGCAATATCATACTATATACATTCAGTTTTCCCATCGGAAATACTGTCGTCAAACAAAATTACAAACTTACATTTACATTACTTTTTTATATGTACTTATGTTTATATTTATTTTAACTGCACTATTTTATGCCTTAGATTATCAGTTTGCTTTTACATTTACTTGTGTGGTTTCCTCTTTTATACAGTATATACATATTTTAGCATTGTTGAAGGAACCTGACACCAAAGATTTTCATTGCCAATGACTGCTTTGCTGGAATTGACAAATAAAGAACCTTAAAGGCTCTTTTTTGGCCCTAAAGATCTCACACTTGTGTTTATAGAAAGATAATATTAATGTTGTGTTGAGATTGTGTCAGCATGTCTGTGTTTGATGGTGCGGATCACAAATCCACAATTGTGTTATGTATGACATAAGTAGTGAGACCATGTTGTCACTTCATGTCCATTTTTCTCGTTTCAGAGGTGAAGAAGGTACACCCTAGATCTGAAACCAAGCGCTACAGCGAGATCTTCAGAGACTTTGATAACCTCGAGTTATCTATAATTTGTCCGTAAGTATTCTACGTTTAACGGTGCTGCCACACACGTGTTTGTCTTGTCTGCTGCATCACTGGGCTTGTTCAGTTTGATCTGAATGCTGTGACGGAAACGATTAGTGAAGCGTCATTCAGAGAGTGCTTCAAGCTTGGCAGGTCAATAGGAAACCAGACAGGAGGAAACTGTTCAGATGTATTTGTCAACTCAAAGCCACAATTATAATTTCATGCACTGGGAGCAAGTTCTTTATCATGTCTATCTTAATCCATTTTTGTGGCAACCACAGAAACCATTGGAAACTCCTCCTTTTGTCATAATAATAATTATAATGATGGTAATACTAATGGTTTGGTAAAGGAGGTTGCACTTCAATAATAAGATTCACGGTGGGGTGCTAGACCCAAAGTCCAATAAGCATAAAAATGTGATTTTTAAATCAATACTAGCATTTCACTTGTTTTATTGCAATGTGAGCCAATTAATCGAGTAAAATGGTAGTATTTTTTCCTCATTGATTTTGAAATGTCAGATGTGCTACCCACATCACATTTTTATTATTATTATTATTATTATTATAAAAATAGCTTATTTTTTATTAACAGAGCACTTTTCATGCAAGAGATTTAGTTCAAAGTGCCTTATAAATAAAATAAAATGCAACACATTCAAACAAGGGCAGATGGGTAATAAAATTAGACGATAAGAAGACAGTAGATGCTAAAATATGTAATGTATTGCTATTTGACTGTTTCTCTTCTAATACATTATTTTTGTGTTCAGTATAGAGGATTATCTGCTGCCAGACGACGACTCAGATTTCATCTCTACAGAAAACGCAGATCTCACAGAACAACATGACGTGACTGTAAGGAACTAATACTCTAAATCATTACAAGAAATACTTTTGTCTGTTACTTATATTGCTTCTCTTGTTGAAATTACTGACACCAGAAACAGTGTTGATTTTATAGGAAACCACTGTTTTGGGGGGTTAGAGATGTAATTATAGAGTAAAAGTGTGAAAATACTTTTTGTCCCCAGACATCTGCTGAGGCCAATGATGTGGATGGAAACCAGTCAGGTAGGATTTGTGTGTGTGGTGTGTGTGTGTGTGTGTGTGTGTGTGTGTGTGTGCTCTTATGTGTGTGTCAGATGGTCCAGTTGATATGAACTGTGAAGTCCTGCTCACTGGGAATCAATACAAGGCTCCTCTATACTGTATGTTACCACCAGTCTTTTTATCATTATTTTTTTATTTTTTTTATTTTAATTTTAATTATTTATTTTGGGATGTTGGGATTGTGGGCTGGGATGGGAGGGATGGACAGTGGTTATAGTGAAGTGGTTTGATACTTAATAGTAAAAATAAATAAATAAAATAACATAGACCACCTTTTTATTATTTATTTATTCATTTATTTATTCATTTATTTATTCATTTATTCATTTATTTATTTTTATTTTTTTTGGGGGGGGGATGTACAGTAGCTATAGTGAAGTAGATTGATACTTATCTTTTTCCTTCTTTTCTGGGAAATGAACTACTGTAGGTACTGTAAATAAAAAGTATTGAAATAAATAATAATAACATAGACCTACCTTTTTATTATTATTATTATTATTATTTATTTATTTATTTTAATTATTATTTTTATTTTGTCTATTTAATTTTTTGGGGAGGGATGTATAGCGTCTTTTGTGAAGTAGTTTGATACTTATCTTTTTCCTTCTTTTCTGAGAAGTGAACTACTGTAGTGGATCACAATTCAACAGATAGAGAATATTAAAATAATAATAATAATAACAACATAGACCACCCTGCGACCCACCAGATCATGAAAGATGATGTGCAGGAGCTGCCGTCAGTTGTGACATTTAACAGAGTATTTCATTCAATCTTTACTTGTCTTCTTATAATTAGCCGTGAGTTGTAATTGCTCCGTTGTAACAAGATTAGGATAAAGCGACGGGATTAAAGCAGGAAGCAGCTGCTCTAAATTTTTACCTCAGACACGAGCGGAAGGCGGAGGGGTCTGTACCGTAGAAGGAGGTGTCGGTGTTATGTAGGCTGTTGCAGTAAATACAGGGGAGACAGAGAAAAGGACTAGACTGTCACTGCCAGCCTCAGTTTGACTCAAACTACAGGTCACAGGTCACAGTAAGAGATTAGGAATTACAGAGACAGATAGTGGAAATAAAAATGTAGAAAACTCTTCTCATCTCTCACTATAAGTGTCTTTTTAAGATCTTCTTTTGGCCTCAAGTTCAAGTATCTGCACCTGTTGAAAGGCGGTCACTGATGGTGTATCTATCTCTGGGTACATTTATATCATTTAACCAAAACAAAAATCAAGTCTCACCGAGCACATTACTAGAACATACTTTTTGGTAATCTGGTTTCGTGTGTTCCCATTGGTTGGGATCACACACCAGGAGGTAAACCTCACTCGATGCTCCTCTAAAGCCTTGTCACTCTGCAATCTGGACCTGACGAGGATAATCTCTCCCAATCCAAGCGGCAGGGAGGCCATCGTAGACCGCGAGGCAGCACAGAATCTGCTCTGAGGCTGATTTCTTTCTTCCTGAAACTAAACACAGAGAGAGGAAGGGCTAAGAGAAGTCAACCTCGCCACACAAACTGACCACAAATCTATCATTCTTGCCTGTTCTTTTTTTGTGGATTTTGCATGAAGACAGAGAAGAAATAAATCAGCCTGCTTGGATTTTTTTTATACCACTCTTAACTGGAATTGGCGTCTGTGCAAAAGAGAAAAAAAATCAGCATGTTTGAGTGAGGAACTTGAGAGAGAAGTTGTTGCACTCTTCCTGGCAATGCTTGAAAAACACAGCTGAATTATTTGGAACTGCACTGTTGACAGAAGAAGTGCATCTGTTGCTCTATAACTTTTTGGCTACAGGAGAAAATGACGACGTGTTAATAGTTTTTGATATTTATTTGCAAATGTTGTGCTGGAAGTGGAGCACAGAGAGAAAGAGGAAAAGAGAAAGTAGTGTGGGGAGCGGTTCAGAGACCATGAGATTGTCACATCACTGTGTTAGCGTTAGTCAAAGAGGAAGAAGAGTGGTTGCCATATCAACGCCCCTGTCTGCCTGACCACAGTATACATGACGGTGTCTGATAGTGCACGCTGGCACTGAGCGGTGTCGGTGTCTCTTTGTAGCTGACTAGAAGTGAACAGGTGGGAGAGGGAGGGGCGAGAGGAGGGAAGTTATTTAGCTAAAGCTGTTTGTCTTTGGTCCACAGAAACCTTCCTCTATCAGGTCACATGTGAAGATTTAGGATTGCTTATAGAGTTTTTTTTGTCAACCAACATCCATTGTGCTTACATGGAAGAAGAGATAGTGTGCTGGAAACCACAGGACTTTTATTCTGAGGAGATATGACTCACCATATGAAGTCATTGTTTCCTTTTTTGAGTTTGAATATTTTTTTTTTTTAAGTGATTTTTTTGGTCTGAGAAAGTGTAGGAGCCGGGTGAGGGTTTTTTCACTCTAGGTGTTTCTTTGAGAGCTGTTTGAGTCCTCCAGGAGTGCCAATGGACACCGTGTGATCCCTGGCTCCAGCTCCAAGAGTGTCTGGAGCCCACAAGTGATGCTGATGTACTCCCTCTCAGCCCAGGACGCAGACCTGACCCTCTGTCGGAGCGACGATGGAGTGGAGACGGCGCTGCAGTACACCAAGTCGTGGTGCCGCTACGCCAAAGACCTCCTGGCCTGGATGGAGAAGAGAATCACCTTGGGTGAGTTGCACATGAGGGAAGAAAACAGTAGCATAACATGCAAATAGTGGTGTCTCTATCGAGGCCTACCTTGAATATAAACTGCAACACAAAAACAAATATGATGCGGTGCTTATAAAGTAGGATAGGAGGAACTTTATTAATCCCCAAAGGTTTGCCACCATACACAAAAAATGACATACAACACAATATGTCAACTACACATTAGATAACACCACGCAGTTATTAAAGGGAAGTACATAGTAAAATAAAATGCAAATCTTTACAACAGAGAATCCAGAGCAGGAAAATCCTCTTATCCACTATGCACTCTTAGAAAAGTACTGCCATTTATTTATTTTTAAGTGTAGGTTATTTATCATTTTGTATAAGTAGGTGTGACTTGTTTTCAAATTACTTCTTAAAGAGCTTAGAGGTGTTGTTTATTGACTCAATTTGGAACTGTAATTAGTACCAGAAATGGCCTCAAGACACCCACATATTCCTGGAAAAGTCAGATATTTTATAGACATTATACTGCAGTAGTCAGCAGAGCCTTGCTTCGTGTTGTCCATCAATAAAGAACTAATACTTTAGGCATGTTAGAGCGTTGATTAGCGTGTTTTAACCTGCCATGACAGGATCTGTGTGTGTTATTTCACTGTTGGTGGTGAAGTCAACTCAGTGAACTACATTCAGAGAAAGAGAGAAAGGATTAGAGGGCAGATTAGCAGGGCAGAGAAGGGTGATAAAGGAGACAGGGTATCTTTGGAGTACATAGACACTGATTACCTTCATACATCAGCCTGCAGTGTCCAGACTGAGCATGCAAGTCTATTTGGCAGCAATCAAAACAGGAGAGGAGTCCCCCCTGATCAGCTGTCTGAGGACCGTGTTAGTCAATAGCAACAGATGAGTAACGCTGGGTGGAGCTCAGCCCAGAACTACTGTAGATGACACATATGAGAGCAACACGGTGACATCCCTAATAGCAACAGTATAGTGTCCAAAGAGCAGTCAGATCAAAGGCCGTCCTCAGAGAAGTGTATCAGGTTATGTATGACCCGTAATGTCCATTTGTGCCCAAAGACTATATTTAGTATGATGAGGAAAAATGCCACAACATTTGTTCTGATTGGTCTAAAGTCTTGACATTTGGTGCGGCCATACTTTGGTCAAATATCTAACAGTACAGCTTTGACATTTTTAGATCACATGAAAAATCACACTTTTATTAATAGTCAAATTCAGGACTTTTGAAAAATTTGGAAAAATGCTAACATTGTGTTTATTAAATGTTTTCCATATGAAATATATTTTTTACAGTGCATATGTGTGCATATCTTTGATATTCAACTTGTTATGAGTTCATAGATACCAAATACTTGATAGTGCTCCTTGTAGATTCTGAGATACAGACATTTTCTTATCATATATCTAGTATTTGGGCACATGGGACTGCTGTTTTTTCCTAAAATATAATGGAGTCTTTTGCAAAAACAGTCTCATATGCCCAAATCTAATAACTAGATATAGTATTATAGTAACGGTTTGACCAACTTTGAAAATGTCTTCACATTTGTGCTTATAGGCAACACTTCCACCAAAGGAAATTCAAAAAATTCAGTTGCAGGAACAAATGGGTTAAGATCACTCAGATTGTCTACAGACCGTTTCACAGTTTCAGACATAAACACTGAAAACAAATGGGTCTGAGATCTTTTCCTGTTGTCAGTTTCTCTGATGAGGTCAAAATGGACGCAGACCAGACTGACAGTACTGGCCCTGCCTGAGCTCCAGGAGGTTTGATGAGCTTCTCAGTGAACGTCAGGGTTATCTGAGGTGTTATTGTGTCATGGTGTTATATCACAGAGCTGGTGCGAAACAGAGCTCCAAGCATCATATCGAGGCTACATACTAATAATAGAAACAATCATTATTGTGGTTTCAGTTCAGTCCAATTCTGCTTGTCTTGTCTTGATGTCTTGTGACTAACGTAAGCTGAAGAAAAACTTTCTTTTTGTTGACAGAACAAGAATTTGCAAAAAATGTAATAAAGACAGCCGAAGGAGCAAAAGCCAACGTGGGGCAGCAGGTATACAGCTTTGTTTATTGGAGAAAATGTTTTAGTGATTAACACAATCCGGGCTGGGCGATATGGCCAAAATCTTCTATCCTGATATAGGTTGTTTCATATCTCGACAACGATATCAATTATATCACAATATAGCATGTTTTCTGGTTAGTTTATAAATAAATAGTCTATATGAAATAGCCACATGGTAAAGCCTATTTTTGTATACTCCTGTGTGAATTAAATACTTGACAGATGAAAAGTGCTGAGGATTTTCTCATTTAATTAAGAACTTAAGTGCAAAATGAACACAACAGTTTCAAGTAAAATTATAGAGAAATGTATGAATAAATGCTTCCAGCTATACACTGACTATGTTTACATGCATGCACACAAATACAGAGTAATCAGATTAAGACAATAGTTTGATTTAACTACACCGGGGTATTCCCATAAGCAGAAGTCTTGTCAATTCAGATTTTCTGAGAAATTTGAGTTTTTTGCTTATTATTATCAATTTAGATGACATAATTGTGTATCATGATATCTGGATATAGACTGTATATAAGAAGTGGATGTAGTAACCGTGACGTCACCCATTGGTTTGTGGACTGCCGTTTTGAAGCCTCGAGTTCGACATTTTGGCCGTCCCCATCTTGGTTTTAGGCAACCAGAAGTGACACGAGAGTGTGGAGCTAAGTACAACAGAACGCTGAATAAAAACTTTTTAGGCGACCAAAATGTTACAATTAACTTTCATGAACTGAAAACACACTGTGAAAAGGTTAAAGTTGTAAGACAAAAACACGGCCACGCCCTAAAGCATACCCTGCTTTATTGTCTATTTGACTCCAAATGGGACCATAATTGACTAAATGAACATCATGCTGTATTGAAGAAGACTTGAAACTAGCTATTGAGACCATAAACTGATGTTTACAATATTTACTGAGGTAATAAACCAAGTGAGAAGTAGGCTCATTTTCTCATAGACTTCTATACAATCAGACTTCTTTTTGCAACCAGAGGAGTCGCCCCCTGCTGGCTATTAGAGAGATGCAAGTTTAAGGCACTTCAGCATTGGCTTCACTTCTCAGACCTGGAGGTCGCTCACTGCTCGATATATGATTTCATTACGAATCGATTCCATTGAAAGACGATTATCATATTGAATTATCGCCCAGCCCTAACCACAATGTGTTACAGAGTGTTATCAAATATATATATAGAGAGAGTTGTAACATTTTTACCTCTCTCAGCTTTATTTACTATAGAAAATTTCTCTAAAGTTGTTCTTGCCTTTTAAAGGAGATGATGCCCCTGCAGTACATCTACACGATGGCGCTGGAGCAAGACATCAAGAACAGCGTGACATCTAGAAAGACTTCAGAGCTGCTACAAAGCCGCTGTTACCAAGTACACAAGTCCACACAAACACATACAAAAAGTTTCAGTATAAATCTTGTCTGTCTTTGAGAGGCGGGTGTTTAGCTGTGACTTTGTGTTTAATCCTGTCTCTCTCTGTCTCTAAGGGTTTGGCTGCCAAGAAGAATGAGATCGACAAGTGGCGGCGAGAGTTTAAGGAGCAGTGGGCGAGAGAACAACGGAGGATGGTAAGTGAATCAGGACTCTTGTTTATGGCTGAAGTTTATTACACTGTCCAAACTAATTTACTCAAATGTAAGAATTTCCAACAGAGTGGATGCCTGAACAAGCATCTAAAGCAAAACATATTTCCCTCTGTGAAAGATTCATCTGTCTGTTATGACCTTGTTGATTTCTGCTTGTCAGGCTCACACAATAAAAACAAACTTTTTCCCTCTGTGTATCTCCCTTGCATGTTTTCAGAACGAAACAGTGACGGCTTTTAAAAAGGCTCGTCAGCAGTACTTCCAGCGTTGTGATGAGCTGGAAAAGGCTAAAGCGGGCTCTGCTAAAGCTGTAGACGACACAGCTGGATACAAAACGCTGGACAAGAGGCGCAAGTCCAAGGATGAAGCCCAGACTAAGGTGAATGTCCCCCTAATGCACTACATTAATATTTAGAGCTGTCCTCGACCAAAGAAATTCTTAGTCGACTAAAACTCTAAAGATTTTGTCGACTAATCGATTAGTTGATTTAATCGGCATATCTGTAAAACTGATTTTCTCCACAAAGAATCACACAAACTTTAAATCTTGTGTTTTACCAGAGATGTGCTCACAAGTTTCTTAGAAATAAGTCATTCAGCAAGAAAAAAGCATAAGAAGTGACTAATCAACAAAACAACCAATTAGTCGACTAATTGACTAAGAGGGGGCAGCCCTATTAATATAATCTGTATAAATGCAGTCCGAGTAGAGTTTAGTACCAAATAAATACTGTCAATTATCATTCTGCTCATAGTGTGTTTATGATGTTTAACAATACAACTGAAGAAAAATGGTCTTCTTTCTGTCTCCTCCAGGTGACGGAGGCAGAGCTCCTGTACAGACAGTGTGTAAATGAGGCCAGGATCCACCAGGACGACTTGGTGAAGGTCAAAGAGAAAATTATTTCTCACATTCGCAAGCTCATCTGTCAGGGAGACACTGTGCTCAAGGAGGTCGGTATGAAATTGAGGAAACTATGCGTCTGTCTTCCTGTCGGCTAGTTTCTAGATAAGGATGTTCACTGCAGCAGCCTCTACGCAGATGCGGTTAAACGTGGTTGTGGTATAAATAGACCACATGTAGTAGTAATGTCATGCATTTCTTTTGGTCACAGAGTAAACAATGACTTGGGCCACTATATAAACATTTATAGCAGCATCAGCTAAGGATGCATCTGGATGCAATCCACCACTCTGTGTTACAGCTGAGAGGTTTGCAAATGCATAAAGCACCTCCCCTTCTGTAAAATGGCACATATTTGCACATTTGTTATTAGATGATAATAAACCGTCTCTCCACTTCCACTTTTGCACAAATAAATGCATATATTTGCTTGAATATAATAATCTGCTTAAGCAGTGCTTTATGGTTTATCTCTATAATGGAATAAAATAAAGGAATTTCTACACATCATTCATGTTTTGCTACATTAAAACCACAATTTTAACACTGCTAACAATGATAAGGATTTGAAATGAAATCAGGAGGCAAAGCAGTATTCTGACATTACAACTATTTGTTGATAAACCAGCACAGTAACTTTATTTCCTTTGTCTCCCCATCATGTCTCCTCTCTGCATCAGGCCACAGTCAACATGTTTTACTACCAGCGGCAGCAGACGGAGCCGGTTCCGCTCGGCTATCACAACCTGGAGTTAACGTGCCGGTCCCTGGAGCCCGGCGAGCCCTACCTGCTCTACATCCTCAGCAAGCGTCGCCCAGAACAACCTCTACAGGTCTTTAACTTCCAGGAGTATGTTCCTCCGAGCAAAGGGTACGTAAACTGACCAACGACTTTCTCTGCTGTTTAAAGTTTTTTATTATTATTTTTGTAATAATAAATGATTATTATTATTATTATTATTATTATTTATGATCACATGCACAGCAATTACAGAAGCAGTCGTTGTCAATGAAATTCTTGGGTCTCAAACTCCATCCAACAATGCTAATTTTATCTATTCTTTATTTAACCAGGAAAAAAAGTCTAATTTAGATTAAAATCATCACAAACATTGTTACAACAATAAACACAAACAATACAAGGAGACAATTACAACAGTAACACACTGCAGGCAAATGAGCACAATATCTAGTTAACATGCAATACAAAAAACAGTTATAATGCACAAAACAGGTACATTTTAAAATGATTTCTGTAAAAGATTTAAGAGCAAACACGTTGACCAAGAGTTCTAATTTCTCAATCCCTTTAAAATAGAGTAGAAATAACTTTTATTTTTACAATTAACACTTAAAATGATGAAGGTAAATTACATGGTAGTACAAAACGTAAACCATACATTCCATTCTAAAGGATAGCACAATTAAATATGTATAAAAAGGGAATCAAACAAGGAAAAAAATAATACAGCGCAGGCAGACATAAAATATATATAAAAGTATAAAATATATATAAATGTATATATATATATATATATATATATATATATATATATACATATACTGTATATACTGTATTTAATACATTCCTGTTTACTAGCCTAACTTTTAAAAAAAAAATACCATAATTTCTTTGCCGGAAATTAAACTTAATATTAAGTGAAAACAAGAAGGTAATTACCGGAATTTTTATTTATTTATTTATTCATTTATGTATTTATTTAGGAAAAAAAAGAAACACTTTGGACACTTTAGATTTATATGTGTTCTCAACTCTAAATATATTAAATAGTTAATCAATTTCACTTGGGATAAAAGCAGAAAAAATAGCTTGATATCCACTGTGCATACCATATTTATGTATGTCTACTAATTCTTTATTCATTAAAATGAAAGGAACAAGCGAAAAACCAGCCACCCCCTCGGCTCTCTGCAGGACTCTTCACCTATGACAGACGACAGCCCCTTCAGACGTTACAGTGATGGCAGTAAGGACTCCCCATGATTACACCATGATTACATCAATTATCCACTTTAAATTAATTTTTGTTTTCTTATGTGTTTTGTGTTGTGAACTTCAGGGAGAACGGGGTACAGTGACGGTGAGAGTTTTGGAGGCAGTTTAGAGTCTCTGTCTAGCCCCGGTGAGCACACGACTGCATTTGTTTCTGTAACTTTTCTTCCACATGCACATGAAAACATTTAAAAACATGTTTACTTTCCCCTCTACTGTGTCTCTATTGAAGCTCACACTAATAGGAGGCTGCCTAAAACCGCATCCACTTTAACAGTGTCATCTGATGACATGGACGAGCGGGATGTGGCGTCAGAATCAGGTTTGTTATTCCCCTTTTTATGCCTCTATAACCCCCCCGCCATGGGAATTAAAGGGACACTACAGGTGAATTTAACTAATAGATATCACCATAGAACTTCCCCAGTTGATTACTTACATTAAGTTTTCTTAAGTTTAAATATGCAAATGAGTAATTATCTTATTACATATGCGCTAATTTGCATAACTTTCCAGAACAGAAATCTAAACATAAGATAAAGTCAGATTCAAAATCTTGTTTCATTTTGTTGACATATTAGAGTCAAAGGTTTTTAGAGAGGGGATCTCTTTTTATCACTCCATAAATCATACTATCAACAGCCTTAAAAAAAATCCATTTTCGCCATGTTTTTAGGAATAAAATGTTCAATAAATCAGGCTATGAATGATATATGAAGAAACACCTCTGTAAAAACCTTCAGAATATACACGGGAATGAAACTGGAAAGTTTGGTGTATAAGTGCTGTAAGTGCTGCTGGAGGGGAGATTTCTGGCTCAGAGTCTGAGAAAAAACTAATTTTGAGAAAACAGCCTTTAAAGATATTTATTACACGGCTGTGTTGAATACTCAATTCTGATTGGTCAATCATGGCATTCTGCAGGTCTGCAATTTCTTTATAGCAGACCGTTGCTATGTATAGCAGACCGTTGCTATGTTTAACAGACCGTTGCTATGGGTGCAGTTCTGATGTCAGACTTTGGCGGACCGTTTTTGTGTCAATTTTTTTATTTCTTCTGTAAGTAGCCGCTAAGCCTCGGGGTGCGACATCGCCCTGTCGGGGATTCTTTCACAACAATGACTGGCTTGTGGTACATTATCCCGTTACGTATTGTAAAAATTTCATACATTTTGAAGACACTACAGGTGAATAGGGTTTCAAAAATGTTAACTAATAGATATCAGCATGAAACTTTCCCAGTTGATTACTTACATTCAAGTTTTCTGAAAAGTTATGTTTAAATGTACAAATGCAGCATTATCTAATGCTAACTTTGGGTGAATTTAGGAGAAATCTGCAGACGCAAATAGACAAATTGTAGTAGAATAACAAAATAGACCAAAAAGTCTCTTCTGATTCGATCCTCTCCTTCTCCCTACAGAATACATCGATGGTCAGCCAGTCAAAGTGCGCACGCTTTCACGAGCTGCGCTGACACACCGACTCAGGAAGTTGAAGAGCAAGATGGTGAAATGCAAGCAGTGTGAAAACTACATCGTTGTCAATGGGGTCGAATGTGAGGAGGTATGAAGACGGAGAGATGTACAGTAACAGCAGAACATGAATGGTGAGGTTTTTAATGTCCTCTGTTCTTGTTCCTGTCCCTCCTTCAGTGTGGGCTGGCTCTGCACAGGAAGTGTATGGAGGTGTATCAGCTGGAGTGTGAGAACAGGAAGGGGACAGTGTTCGGGGTGGACCTCGCTCTGCTGTTTCGTGACCGGCCCGAAGAGGTGCCCTTCGTGGTGCTGCTCTGCACGTCTGAGATTGAGAGTCGTGCTCTCTCGATCCAGGTATTATTCACCATCACAGTCACCGAAATGTAGAAAAAAAAAGACTGACAAGTGTGAGTTGTGGTCTGATAACAGTTCTCTGTTTTTCTCTGAGGGGGTGTATCGTGTGAGCGGGTCCAAGCCTCGCATCCAGAAGCTCTGTCAGGCCTTTGAGACGCAAAAGGAGCAGGTGGACCTCTCTGACCTTTCACCCCATGACATCACCTCCATCCTCAAGCACTTCTTCAAGGAGGTACAGGAGTCACTGCAAAGTGAATTATAATGATTATAAGAAAAGTTGTGTCACAGCTTTTCCCTCTGATCTCAATGAGTAACCTTTCTCTTTTTTTATTAATAAAAGTACAAAATACAAAATCAGTATACAGGAGACATTATACAATTAAAACAGTAACAAAACAGAACAGCCAGGGGTACAAAACACTACAAAATATTATGAAACAAACAGAAACTAATTGTCTTAATAGCCTTTTTGTTAGTCAAATTACAAAAGAGTTTTACATATAGTTTAACATCCTTCACGTAAATACCAAAACAAGGTTTATTGAATAAAATATTTTGCTAGGATTATTACAAATTTATTATAAAAAATACTTGTCTAATACAAAATTTTCCCATAATAATAATAATAATAATAATAATAATACGTCTTTAAAAATATGTCAATGATAAATCTAAAAAGGTCTTGCCAGAATTTTTTGGTGTGAGAACAATGCCAAAATATGTGTAGAACTGTTTCTAAGTAGTCATCACAGAAGAACAGTTAATTATAATAAATAATTCATTCATTAATTATTTAGGCTGATAGTACGTGTCCATAGGGGCGTTTTTTATCCCGAGGCATCGCCTCGCTTCCCAGCATTGGACGCTTAATGGGCTGCCACTAGACACAAGGCACACTTGGACGAGCTCCCAGCTTTCAAACCGGAACCAACATGGCGGCTTGTTTGGAAACTTTTTACTCTTATATTACGAAAATAGTTCACGGAAATGTTTTTCTGAAAACATTTTAAGCGAGAAATAAGCCGTGCAATTGCTGAATCTGTCTTTATTTTAAATCGTCAACGGTTAGTTTACAAGTTTCTCGGGAGTTTCCAGAGGTGGCGAGTCGTGCTTGACGCCCCTGATTTTAATAACGTGGCCTAGACCTCAACTTTATGCAAATGAGGAGCAGCCAACGTGACGCCCCGTCTCTCGAATCATTGCACGGCTGCTTACATAGACAATGAATGGGAAGTGTGGAAAGGACGGAGCCTGTGGGCACGTACCATTAGAGAAGTCAGACCTGTCATAGCTTTTCTCTCTGAGTAACCTTTCTCTTCCTCACTCTCCTCCAGCTCCCAGAGCCCTTACTGACCTTTGACCTGTACGATCATTTCATCACGGTGGGGAAGACCATTCAGCACCAGAGTGAAAGGGTGCCGACGCCAGACACTAACGAGACAATGGACATCATTCACAACCTGCAGAAGCTACTACAGAAACTCCCGCCGTATTCCTACAGCACCTTACAGTACATGATGTCTCACCTGCTAAAGTGAGCACAAAGCAGAGTCTCTAGTTACATTTTACAACCCTCCCAGTAGATGTTTCTTGAATTTTCATAGATTTTGAATTTGTCTTCAGAGTTTCAGAGAACTACGAGAACAAGATGTGCGCAAGCAATCTGGGTATTGTGTTTGGGCCGACACTACTGCGCCCTCTAGTGTCTACGGACATGTCGATGATGGCCCTGCTGGAAACCAGCTACCAGGCCGTGCTTGTTGAGTTCCTCATCACGCACCACGACAAGATTTTTGGCCTTCAGCGGAGACCCGCTACGCCCCCTCCCCCGACCCCTACAGCACCTCTTCCAGACACCCCTCCCAGAGCTTCCTGCGCCCTGGATGAGGACGTTTACACCGAAAATGAAACCTCATCCAGAGAGCGGCCAAACTCGCTAGAAGTAAGTACTAACATTCAACTGAGACACAGACTCAGTGGTTGCTGCTGTATTCAAGGGTGTATCTGTGTTTCACAAATACAAAGTCTTTTAATAGTAGCATTTGACTGCTACTTCAGTTTAAAAAGCATCAGTAGCAGTAGCTTGGCACACACATAAGGTAGAGTGAGTTTCTACCTGAGCTGCTTTTCCTGATTAATGTACCTGTTGTTTTAAGAGCCTTAGCACCTGGCACCTTAAACTCAAGATTAACACACTGGTACAGCTACTGCATCTCTCCTGCTCTCTGACCTCCTGCATAGCCTTCTGTCAAGCTATACTACCTGGACATTTCTCTGCTAGCGCTTATAAAATAGCAGATTTGCAGAAATCCACCACTCAACTTCTGTCATTCCAACAGAGTCGAACAATCAAGAGAGAGTCAAGCGAGGGTTATATATCTGACAAGTCTTCATCCAATGAGGCAGTGGACCAGCTCAGCCCCGAGGCCAATGAGAGAGCAGGTAGGCGGGACGTAGTGATAGAGCAGTTAGAACTGAATTCATAGTGTTGATGTCTTATGTAGTTTGTAGATGTTTGTGTCTTTTAGTTGTTGGTATAATGAGTCATCTTGTACCTTTGCTGCTTAAGGACATGTTTTAATGAATCCTGTTAGAGATCTTGTAGGTATTACACATAGAGGTGCCAAGTTGTTTACCTTATTTCTCACAGAAAGGTGGTTTGTTCTAGCTTACGGTTACTCAGTTTCTTCCTATAAGCACCAGATACAGTGAGTGCCTCAAGGGTCTGTTGTAGTTCCTATTTTTTTTCACACTTTAGACGTTTCCTCCAGTTATTTATAGAAATAAGACTTCCTTCCATTTTTTTTCGCTGACGCCATCGAGTTGTTTTCATCTGTAAAACTGGGTGAGTCAGACTGCTTAGCTGAGTCTGAGGTTTTATCTCTTCTTCGCTTGCTTTACTTTTCTCTGTGGCTACGACACCAAGCAGCTTCAAGGCTTCTATTCACACATGAATATATCAACCTTCAATGCAGAACAGTAGAATCATTTTGCACTTCTTTTAATCACTTTCAAATCGGTGCAGGATATAGCTCCAGTATGCACGGTCCAGAAGAACTCTGTATGAACATTTAAAAGGGAACAACGGCCATTTTTTAAAACATTGATATTATTCTGGAGGCTATATAACATGATGGAAAACAATACTGCAACTTGCTAATGTACGTGCATATTGCAAGGGCGTGGCAGGAAACCACAAGGTGTCAGCGTCATCACGGTAAACAGTAACTGCCTGTCAGTGGCGATATGAAGGGAGTATAGTATTCCAACAACATTTGCCATAGAAATAAACATGTTTTCACTTTCTGAATCTATTTTATGTTAACGATAAACACTTATAAGACAGGGAAACTGTGTCGTATTTTTCTGACTTCTTTCGTTTTCCAGTAGTTATAGTTTATGCAAGTGCTGTCCACTGGAACGGAGAGATCCATGACAGGATTTCAGCGCATGTTGTGACGGTCATCCCACGGCTAGCGACCATGCTAGCGACAGGCACGGCATATTGGTAGCTAGCTAGTTAGACAGTAAAATAACGTTAGCTATAGCAAATTCCATAAATACAGTACTAGACTTTTGTTGACTAAGTAGAGAGCGGATAGGAACCGAGATGCCTTACTGGTGTTCCTCACTGTGGAAACTATAAGCTAGCATGCATCATACATCTCTCCATTCCAGTGGCAGTTACTGTTTACCGGGATGACGCTGTCACCTTGTGGTTTCCCGTCGCGCCCTCGCAATATGAGCGTATGTGAGCAAGTTGCAGTATTTTATTCCATCATGTTATATAGCCTCCAGAATAATATCAATGTTTTAAAAATGGCCGTTGTTCCCCTTTAAGTTTGCAGTCAAGGAAGAAATTATGCAGAGAAAGCCAAGTTTATTATAATAACCTTTGTTTGTATTACTTTCATGAATCACATGTTTGTTCTCCCTCTTCTGCCTCAGTCCTGGCTATGAGAGGGGCATCGAGCGATCCTCAGGGTGAGCCGGTGGGGGAACCAGACTCTGATTTGGGGACCCAGCCACACTATCGCTTCACCAGACAGCCTGTGAAGTATTACCGGCATCATAACCCAGCAACCCGACTCCCCAACCCGGATCGTGCAGCCAGATCGCCTGCAGCCCCGGCGAGGGGATGTCCAGGGAGCGCAGACAGCAGCCGCAGCTCCTCTCCAGAGCCGGGGACACTGAGACTTTCCCAAAACTTAGACGTCCACTTTGAGAACACGCACCGGCCCCACCAGGCCGCCTTGGACGTCCCACCGAGTCCCCGCGAGGTTGTGCAGTACATGCTGGGACTGGACTCGATGTTTACATCAGCTGCGACTACGACACCAACCGGTACAACACAGGAGTCGGTGGCATCTGGGTGTCAGAACATAAATCTGTCCAATAACAGACAGAGTGCCGGACAGAGTCAGGCCCTGTGTCGGTCACCGAAGACACTTCCTGTTGATTACAACCTGAGCTCGCCAGCTCAGAAGATCCTGTCTGGCCTGAAGCTGAGACGCAGCCACTCAGGGAAGGACGAGCAGCTCTTTGTCTGAGGAAAGATAAAAATCTCCAGACAGTTCACTGGAATACATTCACACACAGGTCTGTTATTTCTTTATAGCAGACCGTTGCTATGTATAGCAGACCGTTGCTATGGATGCAGTTCTGATGTCGGACTCTGCCAGACCATTTTTGGGTCAAATTATTGATTTCTTAAGTAAGTAGCCATGTAATAAGCGGGATAATGTACAGCTAGCCGGTCATTGTTGTAAAAGAAACCTCCCCCATTGGGGTTTCTTTCACAACAACAACCGGCTCGCTGTACATTATCCTTTACTTAGAGCACAGTGGTGCCGTTGTTGCATTGTGTCTGAAAAGGCCTTCAGTGAGTGAGAGACGGAGAGAGAAATTGAGAGTACTAAGAGAAAGAACTGCTGAATGAATGAATAAAAACTGATGAATATTAGTTTATGCCAGAGATTCACACAAGTTAACGCCAGAGGAGCGAATTATTCTGTTTTCTTTACTGAGAATTAAAAGTAAAATTAAAAGTAGGCCTAATTAACATAAAAAACGCTGTTGCAGTGCACTTATTATTTTGTTATTTTTTATTCTTTAAAAGTCACCAGAATGCAAGAAAACAAAGTCTCTGAAACTCACATTTTTCTGGGTTTTTCTGGTATTTCTCCCTATTTTTGAGGTCTCAAGATTGGCGAGTATGAGTGTTGGAACTCACATGGACTCTGGCCCAAGCAGGAAAAGTTAGCACAGTGGTTTGTCCATTCTTGGCTACTATAGAAACATGGCAGCCGGCTCTGTGAAGAGAGGACCTGCTCCTTATGTAGATATAAACAATTTTAAAGGTCCCATATTATAAAAAGTGACATTTTCATGTCTTTTATATTATAAAGCAGGTTTAAGTGCTTTATAGATACTGTTAAACTATCAAAACGCTCGATAGACGGAGAAACACGCAGAGCCCGTATTCAGAAAATGTGCGTTTGAAACAAGCTGTTAGGATTTCTGTCCATTTGTGATGTCACAAATATACAATATTTAGACCATTACACGGTTTTAAACTTAAACATCTAAATGTGTCCCAGTTTATTTCCTGGTTGCAGTCAAGGCCTATGGTAAGGAGGCTGGGTCACGGGCGGACATCGGTCTTGGGATATGGGGTATGACACATGCGCAGTGTAACCGAAGCTGCGGTCATGCGTTTTGATTGGCTCAATTTCGGCGGGTGCAGGCCAGATTTTACTGCACATGTGTTTTACCCCCGCAGATATGACGCGTGTCCCAGCCTCCTTCAATAGGCCTTGGTTGCAGTGTATGTTAATGACATCAGCTTACAGGAAGTAAACATGGACCCAAACTGTTGCCTAGCAACGCAATTCTGTTGAAATGCACTAAAATGGAGCGTTTCAGACAGAGGGTAAATACAGGTATATTCAGGCAGACAGTATGAGGAAAATAAAGTTTTTTTTTAACATTAAAACAGTACATTTTAACAGTAAACATGTTCTAGTAGAAACCCAAAATACAAGTATGAACCTGAAACTTAGCATAATATGAGACCTTTAAGGTAACGAAAACACAACAATTCTTATTATCAGGTGATTTATACTCTAAAGAAAAACATACTTATTAATTTTATATTCCATTTCTGCCAATAGATCCCTCTAAATGTTACACACTCCTTTAATATAACAGCAAACAAAGATAAAAATATAGAGTAATAATATCTACCTGTCCTGAGCTGAGAATGAAGCTGCTCTCAGTGCTTTGTTGACATCCAGGCCGGCAGCGCTTTTATCGTCAGGCTCGTGCATGTTAGCGTGCCGCTTAACGGCTGCTGCTCTCAACTGCTCTCATGTGGCGGTTACAGCTGATAACTCCGTCCCGACCGACGGCATCGTCGTGGAAGCGTAGCACCCACCCTCCGGTACCCCCCTCAGGTAAACACTGTGATCTCTGTCATCAATTTCACTGTTGTTTTCACTGTTTTCACTGTTAGCACCGTTAGCTGCTAGCCGCCCGGCCGCCATCTTGAGAGCCGTTGAGTGTCGGTAGAAATTCTCCCAATCAAATATTTAGCACCATTAATATCTCCTTTATTGTAGTCCTATTGTAGTAAAATCCAATAAAATGCTCCTATATTTTAGACACAACTGTCTTCAAAAAAATACTCAGATTAAGGTTTAGTTACCTTAATGTTAAATGTTTCAAAAACTCACATTTGAGTCACTCTTTTTAAGAAAACACAGTTGAAAAGTTCAGACCTGATGCTTACTTTGGAAGCCACAGCCTTATTATGACTAATTATGATCCTAATCCTTTAAGATTTTGATCTTTTGACCGTCCAGATGTTTTAACACCCAGACCAGACAAGAGAAGTTCACATATTTACCACGTTTTTTTAGGGGTTCACATATATACCACGTTTTTTTTAGTGTACTTGAATGTAACAAGCAGGTGGTTTGAGATTGCAGGTGAAGGGATGCAAACTAGCACAAGTTTCAGGTTTATTTCCTGATAATTGTATTATCTATTTTGTTGTGCTTTTTAAATGTTTTTAAGGCTCCAGATGGACATTTGTTGTTGGTACAAGATAGTTTTAATGCACCTTTTCTATTTGGACACAAGGGGGCGCTCTTCCCCCAGTATATGTGTGTTGGGGGGAAACATGCACAGACACAATAGCAGAAGGGAAATAAACCACTTATATTCATAAATTGCATGTTTCAAGATGTCACTTTTCCTTCTTCCACCTTTTTCATTCATATGCATGTTTCACTTTAGGTAGTTTAATTGCATATAAAGTGAGGCAACATGTTCTAATGTCTAAAATGGAATTATGATTGACTATATCTTCATTTGTCTTTGTCCTTTTTGATCATATTTCACCAGAAACATGAAGCATATAATAAAACATGTGCGTCATTTCCCCATGTGGAGAGTCTTTTCACGTATCCACATGCAACCTTTTTAAAGTCTAACCAGAATCAGAATCGTGTTTATTGCCAGGTGTAAGAGGTATACACTAGGAATTTGCTTTGTTTTTGTTGGTGCAAGTAAACAGTATAATAACAAAAGAATAGATAAAAACGTTAGAATAAAATAAGAATAACAAAATTGAAATTCTACCAATATACAAAAAAGCAAAAATAAACATGATGTAAACAGATAGTGCATATCCGTCTATAACCTTGAACACAAATGCAAAAGATCATCCTCATCCGAGTTATCAATAGGCTGCATCATCGCTCATCTTCCACCTCATCATCTTCATCATCTTCCCTCCCTCCCTCCTTGTCTGTCTGTCTGCATGTCTGTCCATCTCCTCCCTCTGCGCCTTTTTACGCACAAGACGGAGCCGGAGCGAACACACGAAGCTGGCTGCAGAAAACGGAGGAGAGACAATAGAGACAGTAGTTTTTTGGCTCCTCATCATCATCATCATCATGGTCTTTGGATTTTTACCGTAGAGCAACATGCACGCTGGACTGTGAGATAAAACAGGTGAACTGATCTTGTCGTTCAGTTTTTCTGACCCAAAGTTTCTCCAGGTTTTAATGTTGCCAACCGAGATTACAGGAGGAGTGTGTTTCACCTCAAGGTAGGAACTCAAAGAACAGGTTGTCAGTGATTTCCCAAATAATGTTGCATGAGTTGATCTCTTTATTCCTGCAACATTATTTTGTGTTGTTGTTTTTTTAAATGCTCATACAGTGCTTATGTCTTTATTTCTATACCTAATCCATACCTAAAATTTCCATTTTCTGTTAAACTCATCTTCTTTCACTCTTAAAGAATAAGTCATTTTCTCCATCACACACAGTGACCTTTTCTATCTGATGAATTCTGATCTTTGATTCGGTTTGTTTTATCCAAACAAACAGAAGAGAACTGATTTTATTTCCGGTTCAGTCAGATAGATGTGTGTTGCTTTGGATATTATTTGATGCTTATCGTGGATAATATTTCACCGAGATTTCAGGAGGAGTGTGTTTCACCTCAAGGTAGGAACTCAAGAACAGGTTGTCAGTGATTTCCCAAATAATGTTGCATGAGTTTATTCCTGCAACATTATTTTGTGTTTTTTTTTTTTTTTAAATGCTCAGGTAAAAATAGATGAAGTCACAGTGACACAGTGAGTTTCTATATCTGATGAATTATGATCTTTGATTGGGTTTGTTTTATCCAAACAAACAGAAGAGAACTGATTTTATTACATGTTAGATAGATGTGTTGCTTTGGAGATTATTTGATGCTTATCGTGGATCATATTTCATTATCACATTATAGTTTACAGATGTTATTTATGAGTGATCACATCCAGTTATTGGACCAAAACAGACGCATCAACTTTGTCTTTTTACTGTCCATTTAAACCTCTTTACAGATTTCCTAAGTTTGTTTTGATATTAATTTCTGAGCACAAAAAGGTTGGTTATTACCTTCAAAACCGAAAAAATATTCTCACTGTTTTTTGTTTTTTTTATCACATCCAGTTATTGGACCAAAACTGACGCATCAACTTTTGTCTTTTTACTTTTCATATATAAGTTTCTCCAGGTTTTAATGTTGCCAACCGAGATTACAGGAACTCAAAGAACAGGTTGTCAGTGATTTCCCAAATAATGTTGCATGAGTTAATCTCTTTATGTCTGCAACATTATTTTGTGTTTTTTTTTTTTTTTTAAATGCTCAGGTAAAAATAGATGAAGTCACAGTGACCTTTTTTTTTTTTTTGTCACTTTAGTCTTTATTGCTTTTATGCATACAGAAATAAAACACAAATATAACAACGAAACTTGCAACAGTGCAGTGAGGGGTTCAGTTTACAATTGATGATGCAGTATACATACAGGGTTATTTTCTTATTAAAACATTTTCCAATAATTTACAGTATTGTCAATACAATTATACATTATGCTTATGTCTTTATTTCTATACCTAATCCATTTTTTCCCATTTTCTGTTAAACTCATGTTCTTTCACTCTTAGAGAATAAGTCATTTTCTCCATCACAAACAGTGACCTTTTCTATATCTGATGAATTATGATCTTTTGATTTGGTTTGTTTTATCCAAACAAACAGAAGAGAACTGGTTTTATTACAGGTTGGGTTTCAGTCAGATAGATGTGTTGCTTTGGAGATTATTTGATGCTTATCGTGGATAATATTGCATTATCACATTATAGTTTACAGCTGTTTTTATGAGTGATCACATCCAGTTATTGGACCAAAACAGACGCATCAACTTTGTCTTTTTACTTTTCATATCAGGAGGGTAATACTGTCCATTTCAACAGTTTTTTTAAAAACTCATTACTTGTTTCGATATTAATTTCTGAGCACAAAAAGGTTGGTTATTACCTTCAAAACCGAGAAAATATTCCCACTGTTTCTTTGAATGTCAGTCTTTGGCATGAACTTTACAGAACAATTTATTGATCTTATTGATCCTCATATGATGTGACAATTATATTATAGCTCCAGGTGAAATCTTTTTCAACATTTATATAATATAATCATTATCAGAGTGTCAGGCTGTAATTATCACAAATAATGTCAGTAATGTATTCAACCCGCAATTAGGCAAAACATCAAATCAGATTATCGGAATTAACATAATTCATTTGTTTTATTTCATTAGTTCATTTTCTGTGGCGATGCGGTAATTACCCGCTATTCAATAGCTTCTTCTGTTTTTATAGGATTTAAAGGGCTAAATGTCCAAACCTCACAAAAGTAATCATATTATAAATGTTTAAATTCAATACAAATATCACAAAAAATGTATAATGTAATATCCAATTGATGGAACATAGACTATACATATTATGGTGCATCTATTAATTCTAATAAAATAAATACCACAGAGTCTGATAAGGCCACAGCAAAACTATCCACATTAATAAAGTACCTGGAGAGAAATTAAAGACATTTTTGTCGACTTTTAAAGAGAATTTTGTAGCATCCAAAATGCCTTCAGCGTCTTTTAATGCTTCTTCTGCAATAATTCATTTAGTCACATTAATTAAATTGATGTGCAAATTAGAAACCTGAAACTAATATAATTAAATTGTTGAACGTAATTTTACAGAAAACTTTTAAACATATATATTTTCAAAATAATAATAATAAAAAAATGTTTAAAAATACAGTGGGATTATTCAATGTGAAATGTAAGATATGTAGCCTATAACGTACTTTTTTTAGTGTTTTCACAATTTTATCTAACTTTTGTTGAATTGTTCAGTGATATTTAAAGGCTGATGATATCAGAGATTTAGGGCCCTGAAGTGTAACCTACTATTAACCAAAAAATATGTTTCCTTTTATTTTGATTTTTATTAAATAATCAGAAATGGATGTGTTGTTTTTTATATTTTGCATTTTTTTTTTTACCATTGTTATTTCTGTCTTTAATAACTTTAATTAAATCCAAGCTATGTGTGTTCGAATTCGAATTCTAGAATTCTAATTATGGATCTACATTCTGGATTAAAATGTCTCCTTAAAAACACTTGCATATTTTCTTAGTTTGCGTGCATCGGCCTACATTTTGTCCCATTATGTCCTTTATGTGCAAACGGATTTACTGCAGTGATTTTTGATGGTATTTTAGACAGAAACGGTGCGTTTTGTGTGTGTTTGTGCAGCGATCCCACTGAGGGAAGGAGAGAAGGGATGAAAACAGAGGAGAGCCCGCAGCCCTGTCAGCAGCAGCCTCCATCCTCAACGCCTTTCGGTGAGTTAGTTCACTCTGTCACACTCTGCTGCATAAAGGCCCAAACGGAATAAACTCACTATAGGAAACATTACATATCATCACCAAAAAAAAAAAAGATCTGGTCATAAACTTACTATTTATGGATATTACAAAGGAAGAAATATCATAAAATAGACTATCATCATGATCAAGTTAACCTCGCTATGGACACTTTATAAATCCCCATAGGAATATTAGGAGAAAATATCCATAAAATATGACGAAATCAATACTGATTACCTATATGAATCCACTATCTGGATTTCAAGGCTCGTCATAAACTTACTATTTATGGATATTATAAAGGAATAAATATCATAAAGTAGACTATCATCATGATCAAGTTCACTGTAGCTATTGAGTATTGACACAATATAAATCCCCGTAGGAATATTAGGAGAAAATATCCATAAAATATGACAAAATCAATACTGATTACCTATATGAATCCACTATCAGGGCACAAATAATATGGGAATATTAGAGGGACACCATAGAAGAAATAAAATGCCTAACGTTATGTGTGTATCTCACTATATGAAACATTAAATATTATCACCACAAAAAAAATGATCTGGATATCAAGGCTCGTCATAAACTTACTACTTATGGATATTATAAAGGAAGAAATATCATAAAATGAAACTATCATCATGATCAAGTTCACTGTAGTATTGACACAATATAAATCCCCATAGGAATATTAGGAGAAAATATCCATAAAATATGACAAAATCAATACTGATTACCTAAATGAATCCACTATCAGGGCACAAAATATTATGGGAATATTAGAGGGACACCATAGGAGAAATAAAATGCCTAACATTATGTGTGTATATATATTTAATGAAATTAATACTTTTTCCAAGTCCAATAGTAATGACAAATAATATTTTCTAAAGGATAATAAACCACTCTAGTACACAAAAACTCGTATTTTAATGCTGTAGGGACTTTTTAATACTTGAGATTCAAAAAAATGTACAAAAAAAATTAAGGTTTCCATAACACCATAAGTGTAACACTTCTGTTTATATTTATTTATTACATCTACTTTACCTGTTTTATTTGCTTTATAACTGTGTGTGTTTTACCTGTTATATATGTTTTATCTGCCTCGTTTAGTATTGTCAAGTATTTGTTTTAAAGCACTGACCAGAAGTGGCAAAATGTGAATCTCGTTGTATTTAATACAATGAAAATAAAGCTTTTTATTCTATTCTATTCTGTAAACTTTTTGCCTATTGAGTACCCGGCACAGGATGGATTACTCCGGTAATATAGTGTCTGAGGGGATAGCATGTTGTTGTGCCAAATGATGTAAAATAAACACATCTGTGTCTTATTATTAAAAAATATAACAGGTTATGCATTTGCAGTGTTTTGCAGGTGGTAAATGTGGAGAGAGTCAACTTTTCTTTATGGGGTTGTTGCAGTGACTTTGACTCATAATGATGAACCCTCTGCAGTATGTTAAATATACCTCTGTCTCTCTCTCTCTCTCTCTCTCTCTCTCTCTCTCTCTC
>CAKALU010035599.1:0-11455 GCA_916700995.1 Hozukius guyotensis | reverse complement strand
CCCCCCCCCCCCATCCAGGTCCGGAGTACAGGGGGGGTGGAGAGGTGTGCGCGGGCTGCGAGTCTCCCATTGCTGACCGCTTCCTGCTGCGCGTGAACGAGCGCTCCTGGCACGAAACCTGCGTCAAGTGCGCCGTGTGTTTGAGCGCGCTCACCGGGACCTGTTACTGCAGGGACCGACTGCTGTACTGCAAGCACGACTATGAGAAGTAAGAGCACGCACACACACACACACACACTGAACCAGGGTTCACTGTTTGTTTTTGCTCCACTGATTGAATGGGAGAGTCAGGCAGAAGAAGGATGAAGTACTCAAACCCTCTATACTTAAAGTAATAATGCAATAAAAGCAAAATACTCTCATGTTCTCAGACCAGTTAAAGGACCACATGCTAATCTACAGGTTGAGAAAACTTTCCTATAGTAATCAATAATGCATGTCCTCATCATAGAGCTGAAACTAGGTTGTTCAGAGTTCAGGAATTTTGGTGATGCATATTTTTTCAGGGTTTTTCTCATGTTAAAGTTAGGGCTGTGTATTGGCAAGAATCTGTCGATACAATACGCATCATGATACAGGGGTTACGATTCAATATATTGCAATACTGTAAGCAAGGCGATATATTGCAATTTTTTTTTTTAATATAGTTTAGTAAAACTGTCATAAAGAACACACCGACATGTGCATAAAACCTGAGTAAACACAGTTAATTTTTTTACGCAATCATCAATCATTTATCATCCAACCTCATAGCACTACTTTGACCCTCAAATGAAATAAAGTATTGACTGATATAATCTTTGCATGTAAACTATTAATTAAAAATCAATACAGCAATACAGTATCACAAAACATAATATCACAATATCCAATATTTTCTTACACCAAGTAAACTCTTATTCTGCAAAGAAAAAAGAAACAACCTCTATATATCTGGATAGCTGGTCAAGTTTTAGTGACAGCAATTTGATATATATATTTATATATGATAATTATTTACAAGGTTACATACTAATGTGGTTAACTACCTCGTGCTAGTAACACAAAGAAACTGAACCCACTACTTAGTTAAAACAGAATTTGTCTGTCAAGTAAAACTATAAACAAAAACAAATAAAAACAGGTGCAAATACTGGACAGACGGCAATGAGGAATAAGTCAGATTTAAGGGCTTTTTTTTTTTATTTCAGCATGCTGAGAGTCTCCTAAAGACTTTATATGAGATTAACTGATGAATAACCTTGACAAAAACTTGTTTACACCCCGAACAAAAGCATAAATCTGGAAAAATATCCAGAGGAAAACACACCTCATTTATACAATTCACATTCACAGTACATTCCTCAGGCTGAAACAGCTGCTTTTACCAAACAAGTAGAGCATCATTTGACAGTTCCTGAGCATATTACTGTAAGAAACGTGAAGTGTTACAAATGATCCTTACACAAGTTAGTAATATTGCACAAGTCTGATTTAAAAAAAAAAACATAAATTTCACTAAAAACATGAATGCATCTTTAACAACTTAAGACTAGCTGGAAATGATAAAGTTGGCGATATGAGTGTTCTGCTGACATTGTAAGAAAATGCTCCCAAGCTATATCTAACAAAAGCACTTTGTATTGTAAATTCATGTTCAACCCACAACTCCGGCATTACAACAGACACAGAGCGGCTGTGTAGAAAAGCTTTGCTCAAACCAACATAGCTTCATTTAACCTATCTGTGCCTGAAGCTGAAGTGTTCTCAGGACTCGCCTATAAAGCACAAATGAGAAGAATATTTCACAATCGGTGAAACCGTTTGGCTGAAAAGTGAGTTTTTCTTATCATACTACATCTAGTCTTTGGGCACATGATGGGACTACTGTTTTTGCAATAGACTCCATTATATTTTAGGGAAAAAAACAGCAGTCCCATGTGCCCAAATACTACTATCTCAGAAACTAAAAGGAGCACAATCAAGTATATTTGAACTCTACTTTGTGACATTTGCAAAGAGATGCGCTCTCTCAGTGTATGTGCCTTCTCAAAGAAGTGCTATTATGTTGGATGTTAAAGGGACTGTAATTAATGCAAATGCAGATCCCACAGTTCTGATTGCATAATAAAAGTATATTTTTTTTACTTACTTTATACAATTACAGTTTTCCTAAAATTTGATTTTAAAAATCGCAATATATCGCCCTGCTCACAGTATCGCAATATATCGAATCGTTATCTTTGTATCGTGATACGTATCGTATCGGCACATTCTTACCAATACACAGCCCTAATATGCAGTATGAAACAAACATTTCATATAGAAAACATTTAATAAAAAACACAATGTTAGCCTTTTTCCTAATTTTTTCCAAAAATCCAGACTTTTACTATTAATAAAAGTGTGATTTTTGTTGTAGTTGTACTGTTAGATATTTGCCCAAAGCATGTCCGTACCAAATTTCAAGACTTTTGACCAATCAGAACAAATGTTGTGTTATTTTTCCTCATCATACTAAATAAAGTCTTCGGGGCACAAATTCATTGTAGTCCACATAATTTCAAAAGATACTGAACATGTCAGGCTGAAGTATGAAAAGTGAGTCTACAATTAATTATTTTTTGCTTTAATTTTCCTTTTAATTTAAATTGTACCAACACAAAATTATTTATTTTATATTAATTTATTTTTATATTAAATTAAATTAGAAATGTATGGTACAGATATAGCTACGCGTTGTGTAACACATTGATATAGAATATATGGTGCTGACAGACGGTGTGTAAAATGTTTCATCCATCTGTGAGGCCACTTGAGGGGATTTGAGGGACTATTAAGGTTTCAAATGATTAACTGGAGCTTCTTGGCACGTAACAGAGTTCTTATATGAAGAAACTTATGAGCCCCTTTTTCCCCTGCTAAGAGTTGTGGTAATTATTTAATGACATTTATTTGTAGTTGACTGTTGCAGATCATAGAGTTATAATTATGGATCTGGATTTATAGTGTTTATATCCACAATCTCCTTTGAATGAACAACACTTAATACTGCTGTTTCATGCTCCACAGTAATGCACACTGTCTGGACATACTGCAATGTAAAACAATAACCCACTTTGCTTTGTAAAATGTAAACTTCAACTTTTGAGGCCATACCATGCGTGTGTGTTTGGGTTGTTTGGTGTGTGTTGCGGTCAGTGGGTGTGCCAGCGGTGGGAGCTCCAGGGGTAGACAGCTGAAGGACGAGCCCGAGGCTTGTTATCATTGTTTTGAAAAGTGTCAGACAGCATCCAGCAGCACTGAGTCTCCCACTGTACCTGACATCTGGAGGAGAGAGAGAGAGAGACAGAGAGAGAGGAACCGACTGGTGGAAGTCTCATTGTGTGACGTTTATCTGGAAACGTGGACCTCATCATAGATAGTCTTCAATTTTCAGTGATGGAATGAAAAAGCGTATTTGCTCCCCTCGTGTAATGGCTGTAATTGTGGATCCAGATTAATAGTCGGCGGCTCATTCACTGTGGTGTTGATTTAGCCCCCTATACATTGCATATGGATGGTTGCCTTGTTGTGCGAGTCGGTGCCAGACTTGGCACGCAGCGCTGCCCGTGACCTTCAGCGGATCAGCAACAATGTCTCCTTGTTTTCCCTGCAGTCTGTCCATCAGCGCCTTACACTACCACCCCTCCCATCTGGAGCAGGTGTGTGCATTGTAACAGATAATAGATGCCCAAGAATTTGTGCTTAAAATGTTAGAGGGAATTCATAAAATTATTAGGGGATGCTTATTTTTCTTTTAACCCTCTACTTGGTTCCATTTTAGTTCCAGGTAGGGCTGGCGATACAAGGGTTACGATTCAATATATTTTTAAAAATCTGATTTTAGGAAATCTGTCAGAATATAAAGAACAAACCATCATATGAAATCTGAGTACAAGAAAGTTTATTTTTTTATGCAATCAGAACAATAACATCTGCATTTGCATATATCACCGACCGTCCCTTTAACATCCAACATCACAACATTACTTTGAGAGGGCGCATATGTTTTCAAATAGTATAAAAAGTATTGACTGACTTCATCTTTGCATGTTATTAATCAAAAATCTGTATAGTGTTTTTGAGAATCAATACAGTATCACAATACATAATATCACAATATTCAATATTTTCAATATTTTCTCATGTGTGGATGAGTCAAAGTCAAAGTGTTTATTGTCATGTGAACAGTTAAAACAAGTTTCCCTGAACAATGAAATTGCTCCTTTTGCCTTCCGCACTGAGTGCCGTTTATAAGGAAACACAAATTATAAGAAATAAATACAACAAGATAGAGACAGAAAGAAAGGACATTATGTACAATATACAATAAAAATAGAGCAGAATGTATAATGTACAATAATAGAACAATAGAACAGTATCTGTGCAAAATGAGATGTATACATGCGTGGTAATAAGACGACATCTTGCAGGCTTTTCTTGCTCATACTGGGCGATTTTCCATCTCGCCCTCATGCACTATCTCTGGCTTGTCAAAATATTTTTTAATTCATCCTTCGCTTTGATTACATCACCCGGCCGGCACACAGGCAGAACTCTCCTCCCCTGCATATAAGCTAAAAGGCACACTTTACAGCACTGTGATTCCTAAAAGAAAATGTTGAAATCTAGATATCTATGATTTTTTTCTTTTTTTGTATAATTAATTATAATTATTCTGCTGAGGTGGAGAAAATAAAAGCATGCTATCAATTCAAATGAGAAGACAAATCTAATTTTGAAATGTGACCCATCCCCCACCCTGATTCATCTGGGCTTAACCGCCTTCCAGGCAAAAGTTTATTCTACATTTGCATGTTTAATGCTTTCAAAGGGTGTTTTCCTTCGAAATGATTCTGAATTGATCACTGTGTTGCTCAACATAACGGTGCTTTTTAGGGTGAAACACATAATCCTAATCCAAATACTGATGCACTATACTGTTTATTGCATAGAGTGCTGCACGGATGACGTATTTTTGTAGGCCAACTAGGAAGTTAGCATCGCCCTGGTTCCCTCGACAAAAAGCTGGTGGGATTTTTCCATTGGGTTTTGGATTATTGCAGAAAATAAGATCAAGTTTATGATATTTACATGTTTTGTTCAGCAAAATAATCTCCACAAATGAACCCCACTTTTATGATTATTTAAGTGTGAATGCAATTGGCAGAAGTAAAAAGCTAATTTTAGGCTATAAACAAACTACACCAATGGTCGCATGACTTCCCGTCACCACCACTAAGCTTAGTTCTCATACACCGTTTGTAGTTTCACCTGCGAAAAGTAGTGCACTGTAATTCTTATATATATCCCACAAAATCAATTCCTGTGTAATTCACGTATTTATGAACCAGGAAGTATAAAGAGTGACAAACGCCTCGTAGGGAGGATGTCGGGGTGGATGGATGGGTCAAAAAATACCAGACTTTCGCCCAGGAGACCGCTGTTCATGTCCCGTGTGAAACTAGAAGTCAACGTTGATTTATTTGTCAGGTAACTTCTGTACTTAAGTAACGCCACTTCCGGAGTTATTTTAAGCCAAACCATGATCTTTTCCTAAACCTAATTAAGTAGTTTTATTGCCTAAACCTAAGGACATTGTTTCCTGTGAAGACGGAAGTTTATTTTGAAAAGACTGTATGCATGTAACTAGCGGGAATTGACACGTGTTGCTGGACATTCGTAGGAAATCACACAAAAAAGGAGGAATAACTTTTTCTAAAGATCATACGAATCGTTGCGTGAGGATACGTTGCTAAGCTAAGCGCGGACGGGTCGGCGTGATGACGTTTAGTAGTCTCATTTAGCCACTTGTTAGCAATCTTTTTTTACACACACGCACCTAAAATCTTCTAAATTCATTAGTGGGATATTTACTGACGTATTTTATAACGTAGAACAAAACGTTAAAATCTCTTCAGCTTGTGTTAACCACAGACCTTATTTCAGGCATCTAACTAAAAACCCATTCAAAAAACCCATTGACTTCCAGACGAGGGAACCGGAAGTGCTAAAATGCTAACTCATTTCCAAGTTTTAGGATTCATTCCTGTAGGACTCTATAACTATATAGAATATAGGTTCAGTTGTGAGTCATATTCAAGTTCAGTCCCTGAAACTTCTTGTAATAAATTAGTGCTCACCCTACTGCCACTCCTTATCTATGTAATAAAACAGGAGGTATGCCTCCAGTTTAGAGATTCCCTCGTCTCAATCTGTTATGGAAATGAGGGGATTTAGACACAATAAACTCAAGTGCATCTTGCGGATTTTTTTTGGGGGGATTTATTTTTGTTTTGAAACCTCAAGAAATTCTCTGGAAATCCATCTTGTTATGGACCAGATGTTCAACATGAGGCTTCGGAGTAATTTTGTGGCAAGGCTTCCCTCCATACTCTATAATACCCATCATGGATGTTTTTATGCACTGCATGGTGCAATGCATCATTTTAACCAGCAAGATGGGAAGAATAATAAAAACTTGGATGGAACATTTACTACATCAGAAACAGGAAGTCTGAGTAGTAATGATATTATACTGATATTATACTGATACTATACTGTGACTTTTTACCTCTTTTTTTTCTACATACTATACTATGACTTTTTTTTTTACATACTATACTTTGACCTTTTTCAAGATACTATAGTATGACTTTTTTTTCAACATACTTTACTATGAATTTTTTGGACATACTATACTATAACTTTCTTTCGACATACTATAATATAACTTTTTTTTCGACATACTATACTACGAACTTTTTCAAGATACTATAGTATGACTTTTTTTGGACATACAATACTATGAATTTTTTTTTAACTATACTGATTTTTTTTCCGATATACTATACAATTACTTTTTTCGACATACTATGCTATAACTTTTTTACGACTTTTTCTTCGACATACTTTGACATACTAACATAGTAACATTTTCCCAAAGATCTAAAGGAAATTTGGTCTCAAAGTGTATGTTAATTGTGTTTACTATAATTAAAACATTTTGAATTAAAGTTGCCGAAAGATTAAATATTATTCTGATTGAAAATAATACGATGAAACCACCTGAAATAGCAGACAGGCATGCATGAATATTGTCTACCATCTTCAGTATCCTTTTTCACAGTCGTTGTCTTTGACATTATGGTTCCTTGCCAAACCGAGCAGTATAAGGCCAGTGTTCCCTGGTCAATAGTGCTGAGCCCAGACAGACTGGAGGGTAGTCTGGCTGCTCGGAGCCTGCGAGCTCCCTTGTAAGCCCCATAAAGGCGGCTTCAGCCCTGTGAAAAAACAGGTCACCGGGGTGGATATTCACTAAACCTCGGGGTTTAATACCTCACTCTGTGGGGTGGAGGGCACTGAGACTACATCTAGGTCTACAAACCCTGCGTTTGCAGACAGAGAGAGGGAGACCCCGCCGCCACCGTTATGGAAACTCCCTCTGCTGACCAGGTAGCTATATGTGAGTCTAACACTGACGGCCTGACAGTATCCTCTCAAGTTACGCTGCATTTTATGTGAGTGAACTTGTGAGTCTGAGGATGGAAACAGCATCTTCTACCACCTCCAAACCCCCACCCTCAGCCACCATTTCCCTCCCTGTCTCTCTATCCGTTACCTCGTTCATCACTGTCTGCTTTGTAATAATATTTCTCTATTCCAAACCTCATTTCCTTCTCGTTGAGATTGATGGCAGCGATGACACCAAACAGTTTATCTCCCCGTTTATCCCTTGTTTTCTCTTAATCGCCTCCCCTCCCTCAGCGGCTCTTTGTGTCTCGGGATGGGGACGAGGAGGAGGAGGCGGCGGGGAGGCTGATTGGGTACGGTGCTAATTACCCAGCATTCTGTGGCTGTCCTGCGATGACAGGCCTGACACTGTCGGGCTGCAGGGAAATACTGTTAGACAGAATTATGCAATGACATGTCAGGAGGACAACAAGCCCTTATCCCCATCAGCTATAGCACCTCAACTCTGGTTAATGAGTCATATTAATGAGTAACTTTTAATATATTAAAGGTGCTATTGCTATTCTCCCTCCACCGTTCCATTGCATTTACTTCACAACAAGTCGTTGCCAGGCACTTACCGTCAATCTCAGCCATTTATCCGTTTTTTCAACACTAACTGACGACCCAGAGATACCACCTGATTCCAACGTTGTTTTACTATTGGCCCACAAGCCGTGTTGGAAGTGGGAACCAAACGTCAGATATCTTCCACAGAGATAAACAAAACATTCACTTTGGACACATCAACATTTTTAAAATGATTAAGTCACAATCAAAATATTTTTTTTTAGGAAGAGCCATACTTTTATTTGGCACCTTTATAAAGGCTCTCTAGATGTATTATTTAAAAAAAATATTTGTCTACATAAAAATGTTATCAATAAGACCTTTAAATCTGAATATGGAAACAATCACGGTTTTAAAAGGTCTTTTCAACAAAATAAACAAATATTTCTAGTTGTATCAAACTATGCAGATAGTTTTAGTTTTATCAGGTTTTGAGATATTTGCCTCTAAAATTGGAGAGAGATTTAAAAATGGCATTACATTATTAAAAAAGTAAAAGTAATATTACTGTTCAGAAGAAAATGTCATGTTTAGGGTGGCAGCAGAATTCATTTATTTTTTTTAATCCTTTTTCTTTTTAAAGTATGACTATTGAAGTACCTTCATAAGCCATTTTGGATTCTAACTTCTCCTGCACTTTGTTCAAACTTTTTCTTAAATTCTTACTGTTTTTTATATAAGGGCAGGGCAATATGAGGATATATCGTCCAAACGATATAAAAATGTCTATCGTATATATATTTTTCTTAATTGTTTGTAGCGTGATATAGGCTAAGCCTGTATTTATTTATTTTTTCTCTATAATTTCACTTAAAATGGTTATGTTCGTATTGCACTCAAATTCAGTTAATTTGTCAAGTATTTAATTCACACAGGAGTATAAGAAAACAGGCTTTACGATGAGGTTATTTCATATAGACTATTTTTATATTGAAATAAATAGAAAACATGTTATATCATGATATATATCGTTACCGAAATGACCTGTATCGGCATAGAAGATTTTGGCCATATTGCCCTATTTTATATGCATGTATATGTGCAAATAAATAAATAAAATAAATCTCAGAAAATCTCAAAACCTGGACAAATGAAACCAAAACTATCTGCATTGCTAGAAATCATTAGAGGCAAGTGAGATAGAAATATTATTTTTTTCTGCAAGTGGAAGGAAAGTTTGTGGTTCAGTGTTGGTGAATCATGGCTGCTGCACTGACTGACAGGACTGAACTGTATACATTAGAGCTGCAACAATTAATCCATTAGTTGTCCACTATTAAATTATTCACCAGCTATTTTGACAATCGATTAATCGTTTTGAGTAATTTTTAAAAAAAAAAAAAAGTCAAACTTCTCTGATTGCAGCTTCTTAAATGTGAATAGTTTCTGGTTTCTTTACTCCTCTATGACGGTAAACTGAATATCTTTGAGTTGTGGACAAAACAAGACATTTGAGGACATCATCTTGGGCTTTGGGAAACACTGATCGACATTTTTCCACCATTTTTTAGGCCAAACAACTAATCGATTAATCAAGAAAAAAAATCAACAGATTAATCGACAATGCAAATAGGCGTTAGTTGCAGCCCTAGTATGTATAAATCCCAGTGAGAGGCGACACGTTATACATGCATGTGGTTCTGAAACACTTCTCTCTTACCCAGGAGCCCTAAACCTGCAGCTCAACAGTTGATGGTTGGAGGTGTGCCAGAGGAAAGGAAAGTGGGGATTGTGGAGTTTTTGTGTTTGAACAGTAAGATTTGATGGTATAAATGAAAGAACATCAGGGAGAAATCTCGATGATGGAGAGAGGGTTCGAACTGGGATAAAGAAGGTAAAGACGAGGTGTCTGAGATTTTTAGGAAGATTTTTGTCTGGGTGCATGTGTGTGTGTGTGTGTGAGGAGGGGGGGGGGTGGTATTGCCACTGTTTTTGCATAATGTGAGATGAGACCCCATCATCTTTCCTCCCCCACAACAATTTTATAACAGACAGCTAATAAATGTTTCATGGCAGAACAAGCTGCTCGCCTTGGCTTTATTAAATCTGAGATAATAAAAGCAGAGAGGGAGAGGAAAAAAAAAAAAAAGAGAGAGAGAATAGGGGGTCGCACCGGAGAGGGAGAGATAGGGAGATCGGCGTAGACTTTTCTCAAATCGACCGGCTGTATCTCCTGTTTCTGGGGCAACGGGTCCCGCTGTCCCCCGCCGCCCCCCCTCCCCGCTGCTTCCCACTCCGCCAGAGACAGACAGGAAATGAGAAACGGGCAGACAGGATATTGCGTTCTGGTGGCCTGGGGATTAACTGTTTTATCTAAACTAACACACACACACACACACGCCCACTCACGCACACAAACACACATCCATGTCCTCGCACATAGCGTTCATTCTTGGTAGCATCAGGTGTAGCTCGCACACACACACCCAGAGACATGCAGACCGTGCACGTCATGCAGGTTTTTTCTGTTGCTACTTTACTCAGGTACATTACATTAGGTCTTGAATATTATAGTCTGCTCTCATGTAGAGCTGCTCTTATTACCAGTGTGAGCGATTTTGAGACATGTAACTGTATAACTGTGAGATTGGCGTGCAGAAATGCCTCTAAAGATGAATTCCATACACTGACGGCCTTCGTGGGCATTAGATATCAACTATTACATTGCTTTTTACACATTTTGAAGAGCATTGAGCAAGAGGACCACTTATGATGTTACTTTATTGATGCGTGGATGGATACTGAGATGCTCTTATTACCAGTGTGAGCGATTTCGAGATATGCAACTGTGAGATTGGCGTGCAGAAATGTCTCTAAAGATGAATTCCATACACTGCCGGCCTTCGTGGGCATTAGATAACAACTATTACATAGCTTTTTACACATTTTGAAGAGCATTGAGCAAGAGGATTGCTCATGATGTTACTTTATTGATGCGTGGATGGTTACTGAGCTGGTCTTATTACCAGTGTGAGCGATTTCGAGACATGTATAACTGTATAACTGTGTGCAGAAATGCCTCTAAAGATGAATTCCATACACTGCCGGCCTTCGTGGCCATGAGATAACAACTATTACATAGCTTTTTTTTCCCAAATTTTGAAGAGCATTGAGCAAGAGGACTGCTTATGATGTTACTTTATTGACGTGTGGATGGATACGGTGCACACATGACAGCATCTGTCAGTGTTTTATTGATGTTTGTACCCGGGCACCTTATCTGTGTTTACACAAACTGTGCATATTTGTGTTTATGTGTGTATGTGGCTGCATGTATACCCACGTATGTGTATGTGACTGTACTATATATATATATATATATATATATATATATATATATATATATATATAT
>CAKALU010035598.1:0-10299 GCA_916700995.1 Hozukius guyotensis | reverse complement strand
AGAACTGCGTCGGTCTGAAACTAGCATTGACAGATGCACTGTGTGCCGCTTTGAGCCACATGTAAGATAGGGCCCGAAGAGTCTACAGCCATGCAGACAGTCAGGTTCAGATTCCAAGTAACAGGATTCAGGATACAAGTCACAACAGGTGGAAAGCAACGGCACAAAGCTATAATATCAATCTGTCAGGGAATGAGTGGAAATAGGTCGGTTATGTACTACAGGGCAGATGAGGGAAAGTGGAACCAGGTGAGCAGGCTAATAACCTGCTTCTTAAGAAAAATAAAGTACAACGTGTCCATTTGAAATATATACAAAAGAACAGCCCATAAAGTACAAACTTTTGACCTCACCAAGACGTGAATAACATCTGTCTACCACCAACACAGCCAAAGAAGGAAGGAACTTTAATCTTTAACATTATTAGCTATTGAAACTAGTAAACACACACATGCTCATTTGCAAACGAGATCCGGCCTTAGATCAACTTCCCTTAATATGTCTCTTTGTCTTTCACAGACAGTATGATTAAATCTTTATATAAATGTTGTTTTGTAATACATTTTCCTCTGGTGTTAATTCCAGGAGCATCCGTTCCCAAATAAAACATGGGACACGTGTGCTGTTGTTGGGAACGGAGGGATCCTGACCAACAGCAGCTGTGGAAAGATGATCGATTCAGCTCAGTTTATTATCAGGTGAGAAAGGTGTCCAGTGTAGTGGACTGATGACAACCTTAATCAACATTAACATTCACATTCTTTGCAATTCTTTATAACGATCTCTATATCGTCTTTGTTGCTTGTTCAGGTGCAACCTACCTCCCTTGGAAAACTACGAGAAACACGTGGGCATCAAGACTGACCTTGTGACAGCAAACCCAAGCATTCTCCAAAATAAGTGAGCCAGAGGATGAACCTCACTGCACTTTAAAATGTTCCTGTTGTCTTGTTGCTTCACATCTGCTGTTTATTTTCAGGTATGGGTCTCTGATGGGGCGTCGCCGTCCCTTTGTGGAAAGTCTGCGCAGATACGGCAACTCCCTGCTGCTCCTTCCCGCCTTCTCATATGGCTTCAGCACCCCTGTGTGCCTGCGGGCCGTCTACGCCACTGAGGACTTTGAAAGCCCTGCCCGGCCCGTCTTCTTTAACCCTGACTACCTCCAGAATCTGGCGCTCTTCTGGCGCTCCCATGGCCTAAAAGGAGCACGACTCAGCACCGGCATAATGATGGTTAGCCTGGCGCTGGAACACTGTGCCAATGTGCATCTGTATGGGTTCTGGCCCTTCAGTAATCACCCAGAAGGACTCTACGCCCTGGCTAACCACTACTACGATGACATAAAAGCTTCGGGATTCCACACCATGTCGGCTGAGTTTGACCTCTTGTTGCAGCTGCACACTCAGGGGGTGCTCAGGCTTCACCTGGGAGATTGTCGACCAGGTGAAAAGTAGTTTCCTGACTCAGGAGCAACTGGTAGGACAGGAGCAAAGTGCCTTGTTTGTAGCCCAGTCTTTCATATACTTTTGAATGAATTGCCAGATCTATTCTGCCCTCTACGTCTGCCCTGCATGCTCAAAAACTTTCTGCACTCCTATGCAGCTTGTGGCCTTTTTTTTTCTTTTTTTTTGCCACTGGCTGATGACATGATGACATGGATTAAGTATGTCCAAGCAAGATGGACCAGAGGGCAACTCCAGGGTCTGAAAAGTGAAGCCAATGTGGAAGTGCCTTAAACTTGCATTCTTTCTAATAACCATTAGCTCCACCCTCTCCTGTCACTTCTGGTTGCAAAAAAATAAGATGGCGACGGCCAAAATGCTGAACTTGAGGCTTCAAAACGGCAGTCCACAAACCAATGGGTGACGTCACGGTGACTACGTCCACTTCTTATATACAGTCTGTGAGATGGACTCACAGTGAATGCTGAGTTGGCAGCCAAGACATTTGCACTGAAAAGAAGATGCAACAAAAATATTAGCTATAGTCTTGTCAATAGTCTTGTAGTCTAAAACTGTATTTATTCCCACAAATGTTCCAGCTGGAGTCTGGAGGGAGTTATTTTGATTTAAATGGGAATCCTTTGTGAGGCATTTGTGGGGGTTTACATTGTGGTGCCTCGTGTTAATCAATTACTAATGACAGTTATGTAACTGACCACAGGAGCTTTTGCATTGGAGTCAAGACTTGGGTGTGTCTTGTGTAACTTGGAGTATTGCCTTTCATACTTATAAAGTCTTAACAGTGACCTTTGTCATCCAGAACAATAACGTACAAGCTGCAGATGACCAAACTTGAGAACTCTTGGTGAGCCAGTTTTAGTTTCATGTGAATGTTTGCACTTTTTTTTTTTTTTAGAACAGCACAAAGTGAGAGGGAAAATAAAGTTAAAGTGAATAAATAGTCATCAGAAAAAGGTCTTTGTATGCAATTAGTGGCTGGACTGGAATTCAAGACGTCTTAGCTTCCATGATTTAGTGTCTTTGAGCGATTTAGTGTCCCGAAACCTCCCAACATTTATCATTAAAATGCAGTGTTTCTTTACAAACCACACATCTGGCTGGAACACCATATGATCCAGTGATTTATTAGCATAGATTTTGTAGTACTTTTCATTAAACAAACAAAAAAACACTAAAATTAAAGCTACTGCTTACAAAGTGCAGCGGAAAACCACCCAGAGGTACTCAACTTAAACCTACTGCTCCTCAGCGGCAGCGAACAATCAGGTATTGAACAATTTAACACTACTTCCTGACAATATAGCAATAAGCACACTTAAATCACAAAAGACAACTGCCGACTCCGACACACCCGCGAACCACAACGTCAACCACCACACACAGTATTGAATACTGCCCTTAGGCCCATTGGCAACTTCTGCTCCGTTCTCCAGCTCTCTTATACTCTGCCCTGAATGCTGATCAGCTGCAGCCGTGTGAGGCACAAAAGCACAACAGGAATGCAGCACTGCACGGCATGTGACAAGGGCAGATGAAGGAAAGTAGAACCAGGTGAGCAGGTTAATAACCTGCTACTTAAGAAAAATAAAGTACAATGTGTCCATTTGAAATAACCATAAAAGAAAAGCCCATAAAGTACAAACTTTTGGCCTCACCAAGACGTAAATCACATCTGTCTACCACCAACACAGCCAGAGAAGGAAGGAACTTTAATCTTTGACATTATTAGCTATTGAAACTAGTAAACACACACATGCTCATTTGCAAATGAGATCACCCTCCATTAATATGTCTCATTGTCTTTCACAGACAGTATAATATAATCTGTATATAAATGTTGTTTTGTAATACATTTTCCTCTGGTGTTGATTCCAGGAGCATCCGTTCCCAAATAAAACATGGGACACGTGTGCTGTTGTTGGGAACGGAGGAATCCTGACCAACAGCAGCTGTGGAAAGATGATCGATTCAGCTCAGTTTGTTATCAGGTGAGAAAGGTGTCCAGTGTAGTGGACTGATGACAACCTTAATCAACATTAACATTCACATTCTTTTGCAATTCTTTATAACGATCTCTATATCGTCTTTGTTGCTTGTTCAGGTGCAACCTACCTCCCTTGGAAAATGGCTATGAGAAACACGTGGGCATCAAGACTGACCTTGTGACAGCAAACCCAAGTATCTTCATAGAGAAGTGAGTCAGAGGATGAACCTCACTGCACTTTAAAATGTTCCTGTTGTCTTGTTGCTTCAAATCTGCTGTTTATTTTTCAGGTTTGGGTCTCTGATGGGGCGTCGCCGTCCCTTTGTGGAGAGTCTGCGCACCTACGGCAACTCCCTGCTGCTCCTTCCCGCCTTCTCCTACAGCCACAACACTCCTATATGCATGCGGGCCGTCTACAGCATTGAGGACTTTGAAAGCCCCGCCCGGCCCATCTTCTTCAATCCTGACTACCTCCAGAATCTGGCGCTCTTCTGGCGCTCCCAAGGCCTAAAAGGAAAATGACTCAGCACCGGCATAATTATGGTTAGCCTGGCTCTGGAACACTGTGCCAATGTGCATCTGTACGGGTTCTGGCCCTTCAGTAATCACCCACATGGACTCCATGCTCTGACTAACCACTACTACGATGACAGACAAGCTAAAACAAAAGTCCACGTCATGCCGGCTGAGTTTGACCTCTTGTTGCAGCTGCACAGTCAGGGGGCGCTCAGGCTTCACCTGGGAGATTGTCAAGCTGGTGAAAAGTAGCTCCCAGACCCAGGGACAGCTGACAGGACAGGAGCAAAGTGCCTTGTTTGTAGCCCAGTCTTTCATATACTTTTGAATGAATGGACAGATCTCTTTTGGCTGATGACACGGATTAAGTGTGTCCGAGCAGAATGGATTTACAGTAAATGCTGAGTTGGCTCATCAGCAGCCAAGACATTTGCACTGAAATGAAGATGCAACAATCACAAGGCTGTAAACATTATAGTCTTGTAGTGTATCTAAAACTGTATTTATTTCCACAAATGTTCCAGCTGGAGTCTGGAGGGAGTTATTTTGATTTAAATGGGAATCCTTTGTGAGGCCTTTGTGGGGGTCGACACTGTAGTGCCTTATGTCAGATCAAACTGAATGTATTTTGAAGAAAATCAAATACCTCCTTTACATGAAGATTGCCTGGCTATTAACATTTAATGAAAACAGCCAGATACTGAATGTAAAGAATCTTTTGACATTTAACCACTTTTAAAAAGATATTCTGGGAACTCTCGAGGGGAAATGTACGGTACTCACACACTTAAATCACACAAAGGCTGGTGCTGGTTGTGGAAGATGATTTCTGCACTCTTGTTCTCACTCACTGACGCTGCTGGATGTGATACAGACATGAGGTAAACCTCAGATATCAGAGGGCCAACTACAAACCATCATGGCTGCCCTCTGTGGTCATCAGAGGACCCTATTAAGCGAGGCTCGGAGCCAAGGATTACATCACAGACACCACGGACAGAAACACTACTAAACATGGGAGGTCCCTGCTCACAAAGGTTGCTATGGTGATCCTGTGCTACAATGTGCTTACCCTCGGCACCATAGTGACCAGACGAGGACATATACTGTCACAAAGTGGCAACATTCACATATCTGTACGATATTAGGGTGGAAACGAGTACTTTTTAAGTTGATGTAAATACTAAATCAATAACTGACTCCATTGTACGGTGATATAATGATGCACTTTGGATGATAACCTTTGGGTAAGAACATTTGCATCAATACTTGGGTGGCTCTTGTGTAACTGGGAGTACCGCCTTTTATACTGATACTTATAGTCTTAACAGTAATTTTTGTCAACCAGAACAATAACGTACATGCTGTAGATGACCAAACTTGAGAACTCTTGGCGAGCCAGTTTTTAGAATCATGTGATTTTGTTTTTTTTTCGTGAACAGCACAAGGTGCGAGGGAAAATTAACTTAAAGAGAATCAGTGAATAAATATTTATCACAAAAAAATGTTGTATATATTAAGTGTCTGGAGTGGAATTCACTTGTCTAACCAGGCAACAAAAGGTTTTTCTCAGACGTGTACAGGATTTAGTGTCTTTGAGCCACTAAGTGCTCAAAACCTGCCAAGATTTGTAGTTAGAATGCAGTATTTCTACTTACGAACCGCACACCATCTGATCCACTGATTTATAGTTTTGCACAGTTATATGCATTCCTCCTTTAATTCTCTTCTTTTTTTTTTACACCTCATATAGCATTTTTTGGACCTCATGTAAACCATATGGCAGTGTAGTGTATTTGCAAATGCATGAATCCATACTAATATTTTATTTCATTATTTGGCCTCAGATTTTTCCATATTCAATGCAGCTGTGACATCAGTGGCCTATAGCTACATTACTGCACTTCACTAAGTTTCTCCTGCGTGTCCTGCTGAGCATCCCACAGTTACAGAGTGGACCAAACATGCAAACATCTTCTTGATGCTTTCACAGAGACAAAAGAAAACACAAATACATAACTTCCTCACTTTCTGAAGTGCTCCCTCCTTTGACAAGAAGTCGCCCTCTAGTGGCTCCAGCTGGCTCCAGCTGCAAACCATCACCAGCTGCCTGTTATCCATTTATGCTTCAGTTTGTTTCCTTCTCTTCAACAAAACACAGTAAATGCTTTAGTTGAAAAACTTTGTTCACTGGGGAAGAATTTAATGAGGGCTGACACTGACTGGGAAACTCTCAGTAAATCACCTGTGGCTTATTGGGATGGAGCGGCGTCTCACTGCTCTGGGGAGCAGCTGACTGAAGTACTTCTGGTGATTTATGACGGTCTGCTGCTGGCCGGCTTATTGAACAGACTTGTGGAGCCAAGTGGTGAACAAACAAACATAATCAGAAAGCCTCTTTCTACTACTGTACTGTGTTTATGTGAAGGAAGCCATGTCACAATGTCCAGCCTCACAACTTCACATGAGTATACACATCACTATTTGCTGGGAAAGACTCAGATCGTGATTCATAAATCAAGAACATAATGTGCTGGCTTTTAGGATTTGCTGCCCCTCCCATTTTTGCCATAAAATGAACTGGTGCTTGTTTGGAAAGCCACTGTGGGTAAAGCTTGGAATGGTTTGAGTAATTTGGCTTGTCATGTTCTTCCCCGAACTGATTCATCAGCCAGTTTGTCTCCACACGCAGCTCTTCAGCAGAACAGTGTTGGAAAAGGAGTAACACTGTTTATTAAAACACAGCGCAGAGGGTTGCTACACAAGATAAGACCAGATAAAGAAGATTGGAAGATAGACACAATGCCAAAATTCAAAATGTTCAATGATTATGTCCATGATGTTGCACATAATATCCCATTAGCCTGTTGCACATTATGTTCCGTAAATCAGAAAGTTGTAATGATGTTATCCACGGACAGACAGTAATCCAGAGCTGAAATGGAGTCTGGAGCCACCTCAGCACCTAATGCCTCTGCAGTCCGTCTCTCTACATGATGTAGATGAGTTGTAAAGTCTGATTTCCACAGGAAGAAAGGATTTCCTATGTTGCATCGTGGTGGTAACAGTCTGCTGCTGAAGGTGCTCCAGCACATTGTGGAAAGGGTGAGAGTCAAATGTGCATGATGCTCTACAGTTTGTGCAGCATCCTCCTCTCTGACACCAACACCAGAGAGTCAAGCTCCACCCCCGGGACAGAGCCAGCCTTCATGATGAGCTTCTGTTGACTCTGTTGGTGGCGACTGCCTATCGAAATAATACTGTAACAAACAGAGGAAAGTCTGCCATATTTTTTCTTTGCATCATTAAGTCACATTAATTCAAAATGTACCTTAAAGGGAGATTTGTCAAGTATCTAATACTCTTATTAACATGGGATTGGACACATATGCTGCTTTATGCAAATGTATGTATACATTTATGATTGGAAATCAATCAAACAACACAAAAAAATGAGAAATATTGTCCAGAAACCCTCACAGGTACTGCATGTAGCATAAAAATATGCTCAAATCATAACATGGTGAACTCAAGCCCAACAGGAAACAACAGCTGTCAGTGTGTTGACTTGACTATAACTTGCCCAAAACTGCATGTGATTATCGTAAAGTGGGCATGGCTGTAAAGGGGAGACTCGTAGGTACCCAGAGAACCCATTTTCATTCACATATCTTGAGGTCAGAGGTCAAAACAAGTGACTTTTACAAAAGGGTTGGTCTCTCGTAGGCATTATTCCATAATTGGAGCTGCAAGATACCACCAGGGGGCAGTCAACTACAATGCAGATGAGACAGATGTGGAGTGCTGAGCACCCTTCAAGAGCCAGAGAGAGAGCTGCAGTAAACTCACTACCTGTGTTTCCATGTCTTCCATCACACCTCCCTGTGAAGCCATTTACCAGTCACAGCCATCGCAAGTGAGGAAGAAGGTGATGACGATTTAAGGGCCCACAAAAGCTCCTGGAACCAGATGCATTTCATCAGATGGACAGATGAGAAGAAAACACTGTTGAAAATGCACAGAACTCTCACATATAATGTCCAAAGATTTAAGCTTAAGCCACAGAACTAACAATTATTTTCATCTATTAGTTGCATCATCCAGGAGTGATTCGTGTTTTGTTTCCACTCCAGGAAGAGATTCTTTCAGATCTAGAAGATGTGTGCACAGACTGAAATATTGATTCTGACATCAAACATTTACAATCATGCATGCATAGATGACAGGAAATATGCAAAACCCAGATGGTGCTGTCATGTAGAACTCAAGTTTAGCATATGAAAGTTGACACTATTGCCAATATGTCACACATTCAACAAGGCCGGTAGCTGCTCACTGGAACTGCTCATCAGTCAATGAACCATTACATGAATGTGTGTATAGCTTCAGCTTTCCTTAACAACCCTCTGACTTTATAAGCCTGATTTTATGAGTTGCACAATCTTAGGAGTCACTCTGATTGGGTGGAGCTCTATAGCTTCGGGGCTGTGTTAGAAAGTGGGATTATGAGTTTATTTGTGTAAACACATGGGAAAAAGAGGGGTAGGCAGAGGGGAGAAGATGGGTGGACCAAAAGAGACATGACAAGGATTAAAGTAGGATGTGGTGGAGCAACAAAAGATGATCAGTTTCATCTGGCCTGGACACAAACAGGAAGAGAGGAGAGAGAAAGTGCAGAGAAGTCAGATGACTTTCCTAAACAAGAGGCAGACGACTAACTGAGGAGGAAGCAGAGAGTGTAAAGATTAACACTCTTGAGAAAGAGTGTGAGAGGGGGCTAGCGAGTGAAGTTAGCAGGAGGGGAGAGGTATGAGGGGACAGCTCTTGAAGAAGAAGTCACTCTTCTCTTTGGTGATCACTTTCTGCTCTGTTGGGAGCCTGCTGACCACTCTCATCATGATCAACGACAAGTAAGTGTGTCCCAACTCCCTATAGAATAACACTATCTTCAATCCAATCAAGATGTTTTTTGTATTTTGGGTGCTGGAGGTGTGTTAGTGGGGGCAAACGATAAAGAGGCATGCTGGGTGACCACAAGACAAGAGTGGAGCAGTTGATAATATAGGGCAGAAATTGAAGTATTTTGTTTTTCCGCTGATGTCATCCTCTTTGTCAAAAGACACAAAGCTGTGAAAGGTGAAGTTAGTGTGGAATGACTTTGGTGTTTTTCTGCCCCCGAGTGAATACATTTCAACATCATGAACTAAGCAATCTAAGAGGGAAGTTACTGGCAGAGACATTCATCATAAATGAATTGGGAAAAATGGCACGTCTTCAATACAAAATAACTAACAGGTTAACTTGTTTTTCAATGGTGATAAAACTATGCCGTGTTATTACAATTATACATTTCTGTATGAAATAAATCAAAAGCAGCAGTTTTTTTTTCAAAGAGAAATTGCAGAAACCCTCACACAGTCATTGAAAGTGACTCATGAGAGGTTGTTTCAGCTCAGCATGAGCCACCCCAGCCCTACCATGTAAATAAATGAAATGAGAGGATATTAAGCTGGACATTTAGGGAGGCTGTAGCTCAGTGAGTAAAGGGATCGTCATTTAACCAAAGTTGGCGGTTCGATTCCCGTGTCGAAGTGTCCTTGAGCGAGAGGATCCTGGTGCTTCACCCTGGTGCTTCACAGCTGCTCCTAAATGCTTAGGATGGGTTAATTTTGTATGTGGTGGCTGAAGCTCAGTGGGTTGAGCAGGTTGACCTTTAACCGCAAGGTTGGCCGTTCGACCCCCTGCTCCTATTGTCCGCCTGTCAAAGCGACCTTGAGCGAGTTTGGGTGCTTTACAGCAGCCCACTGCTCCTAAGGATGGGTTAAATGCAGAAGTAAAATTTCATGTATGAACCTGTATGTATATGATGATACTTTTAAAAAGTTTAAAGTTTTGGGGGCGCTGCTGTAGCTCACTTGGTGGAGCGGGCGCCCCATGTGCAGAGACTGGGTCCTTACCACAGCGGCCCAGGGTTCGGGTCCGACCTGTGGCCCTTTGCTGCATGTCATTCCCTCTGTCTCCCCCTTTCAGTACTATCTCTGTCACTATCAATAAAGGCATAAAATCTAAAAAAACAGTTTAAAGTTTTAAGTTTAACTAGAAAATGCATTTCCTGCTGAAAATGCGTGGGAATGCTGACAGCTGAAATTTATTGCAAAGCATAGCTGAAAATACAGAAATGTGAAATTACTTGCCTAAAAATGTTAAAGCTCAAATGCATTGCACTACTGAAAACCCTAGAAGATGAAATGTACAACTGTCAGAGTTGAAAGCTGAACTGCATTAGCTAAAGAAGCTAAGAGCTGAAATACATTGCTAGAAAAGCTGGAAGCTAAA
>CAKALU010035597.1:0-17472 GCA_916700995.1 Hozukius guyotensis | reverse complement strand
AGCATTGTATGTGAGGCCAGAAAACAAAACTAATCTGAAAATGACTCAAATATGCAAACGTTGTGTTGCACAAAGAGACATGTTTAACTGATCTACAAACAATAAACAGTGGCCTGCTTTATTTATGATTGAAAGAAAGTATTGTTGTGCCACCCAAAGTGGGGCCCGGGGACCCCCAGGGGTCCTTGAGGGAGTTCCAGAGGGTCCCCAGTAAAAATATAATTTATTCTCTCTATATTTCCGTGACAGAATGTATCATTATTTTGGTCATGTGTTTCATGCACTTTCGGTAATAAAACATCTAAAAGCAAAAATCCTATCAGACGGGGTACCCTGGGACAAAAACAAATGGGAGTCCGTGGTCTAATTTGTGTCAGTTTAGGGGTCCTTGATGTGAAAAAGTTGTTATCAGCACATCATTTCTGTAAGACTTCCACCTATTTGTGTTTATGGTCAAATAGGCTAAAGCTGTGGAATCAAAACTGCATTTATGTATAACCTTTTAATGAGGTAGTCTCATCGAGATCAAAATCTCTTTTGCCAGACAAAACAACAGGACAAATGCATAACGAGACAAACTAAAGCACAATACAACATCAGTGACGATCACACTGACTAAATAGATTTGACGTTAAAGGTTAAAAATCAACTAGTGCGATGGTACATTCAAGTTTTTGAAATCCTCTGTAATTCATTCCATTTCTAGGTGCAAAGTAGTGGAAGGCTTCCCAAGATCAGTATTTACCCAAAAGGGGTAACTAGAGACAAACAGGCCTGAGATCTGGTCTTTCTCTCTGTACTTTATTTGTCCCTGTTGTAATTTTTCTTGATTAACACGCACACACACACAGGCAGTGGTTTTAAATTTGAGAAGAGAAGAGATATACTGATACTTTGCAGGATTTATAAATACAAAATATATAATTTAATTATCTTCTTGTTGCTATGGGGTACTGGTTTATATTATTTATCTGTTTATTATACTACCATATGTGCTGAAAGACTGAAAGAGCCTGGCAAGGAACGAGCGACAGTAGCCTCAGTTTGCATCTCAATTCAATTTCATTAATATTAAATTATACAAGGCAAAGTTTCAAGAGTTTGTATTGTTATTATTATTATCTACAATAGATTTATAAAAGCAAAACATGTTAAAAGCTCTGATGCAAACTACAAAAGTGAAAACATATATAGTGTGTTGTGAATATGTCCAAAGTTAAAAAAAAAGACTACGTTTATGTAATTTGTCTGTGTTTGAGTACCTTCAGCATGCAGAAGCTGGCAGTCTGGACGTCTCCAGTTCGGTCCACGTAGCTCTCCATAAGGTCTACGCCATCTTTAGTCAACCCTGTCAGCAGGATGCCCTCCAGGTTGCCCGCCTCCTTCATCTCGTTGGTTAGTTTGTCGATGTATCGAGGCAGCTGCAGCCAAATACCCCAGAGATATCCAGGTTATCAAATCAGAGAAGAATGTCACATGCACTTCTGAAGAAATTCGTTAGGAACTAGCGTTACAGGATGTGACAAATGCACAACAACAGTACGGTATTCAAAGATTGTCTTAGTATTGAGTTACCTGTGCGTCGCTGAGAAACATACAGGCAAAGGCTACTCGGTCTCGCACGGCAACACTGCTCTCATACTGAAATACAAAGAAATTCATGTTCTCTTGTCATTTCAAATACATATTTTTGGATCACAATTTGGGAAAATGAGCCCCTTACATTCAGTAAATAGCATATGTGTCTCCATATTGGCACTAAAAATGATTTCCTTGTAATGTTAAAACCTCTGCTCTGTGTCACAGTTCTGCAGGAAATTATTTTACACCTAATCAATTCTAAAAGCCGAGATCGTCAAAGTGACCAATAATCACAAACATACATCTATGAGGTGTTTCATGACTTGAAATAAATCTCTTCCTGTTATTTTCCCAATAGAGACCACTGGAGTATTAACTACCTATTCATCAGCCATGTAAAGAATATGTAAATGTTTTCATGAAGTGGGAACAAAACAGCTACTGTTCAGTGAGAAAAGAGTGCCAATTTAAACACTTTTCTTTCTGCTAACGTCCCTCGTGTTTGCAATAGAGCTATGAAATTCCATGATAGTGAGAGAATTCAATACCAGCACGCCATCGTAGGCTCCAGGCTCGCTGGTGAGAAAGGCAAACATGACGCAGAGGTAGGGGTTCTTCAGCTGCAGCCTCAGAGAGCTGCACATCTCCCTCCACAGGGAGGACTTCTCGTCGGTGTAGCCTGACAGAGCCATGGCAACCACATTCAGGTTCAGGTCACCTGGGAATAAGAAGGAGGCAGACACGCAGGTTCATTCACTATGTGCAAAGTCTTTACTGTAAGAGCTGCACTGTGGTCGGACATGTTTTTTTTTTTTTTGATGGAGCTTCTGACTGAGTCAGTTGTTCAAGGTGACCTAGCTTTGTGGCTCAATGAAAAATAAGTTCCAAGACACTGGAATTACTTTAAAAAGACCTGTGTCACTTTTTATATTCTTTATATATTATATTCTTTTTTATTTTTTTATTACTACTTTATTATTTATAATTATTATTTTTTTTTTAAATATAATATATTTATTTTTAATTTATTTGTTTTATTTATTCTTATTTTATTTTTATTTTTTTCTTCTAAATTAAATGGTCTATTGGAGGACTGGACAAGAGTGGCAAGTGGGTGACAAAAAAAGGGGGTGGACTCCATTAGCTCCCATTGTCACTTCCTTCCTAGGCTACACAGAACCCTGTAATATTAATTGACTCATTTACTTATTTGTTTTTACGTTATTTATTTATTTGTTTTTTATATTATTATTATTTACTTTTATCTTTCACTTGTTATTATTATTATTATTATTATTATTATTAATAGTGTAGTTATTGAACTTACTTATCAACATTATTACAATTACCATTTATCTACAGATTTATTTATTTATTTATTTCTCTCTCTCTCTCTCTCTCTCTCCTCCTTTTCCCCGGACATCCCTGCACATGCCTCTGGTCACAGTTATTCACATGACTATATGACACACTGACACAACACACTTTCATACATGCACACAAACACAATACTCCCTACCTGGAAATAAAAGCTGAAATGCTGATCTCTTGTCTCATATTCATCTTTTGATGTCAAACCCAAATGTTTTCAGTGTACAGCAAAAATAAAGGAATTGGTCTCGCTGTTCCAATAGTTTTCGAGGGGACTGTATGTGCGTGTCGACAGTCATTTCTAAATGACTGCTACATTCTTCTTTTAAACTTGGTTTATATGAACTATAGCAAAATGGTTTATTTCATTTAATGCAGCTCACTGTCCATCGTATGGACCCATGTATGTTGATGTGTTGCCTCTGACATATGCCTTGCCTGTGAGTTTTGAAGCTGTGTGGTAGTGTGGACTGGGTAAAGCTGCAAATGAATTGGCCTTTCTTGGAACAAATAAAGTTGTCTGAATCAGAATGTGAACTTTTGAACAGAGCCAGATTTAGCTTCATGATAAACTAAGCATCTCGTGGCTGTAGCTTCTGATTTTGTGGACCGATACGAGAGAGATTTCGATCTTCTCCTCTAACTCGGGGCGACAAAGCGAATAAGCATTTTCCCCCAAAATGTTTAACTATTCCTTTAACATTAAACTATTGGTAAATAGGAATTGCACATTTTAGCATAACTGAAATAAAATAGTTTGAATGGTTTTCTCTGCAAAAGTAAGAAAGGCAGTTTTCAGTTGGCCAGCAGATCATCGCCCTCACTACATATTTAAAAGAACATGCTGGGGGCATGTCAGACTAAATGATTGTAGAAGCGTACAGATGAGAATCACTACATTAAGTCAGAGCTGCTGTTTTGAGAAAAAAAAACACTGTTGAGATGTGTCTGCTGACACGCCTTATCTAATGAATCACCCCATCAGTCATGTTCAGAAAACACTCATTAGAACACACAGCAGAAAAACGCTTGACCTACATTGGTGGAATTTTTTTTAAGCCAAGACGTGTGTAAACAACAGCCTTCTCTCCCCATTTTCATTAAACCTCAGTGTGAAAAGCACTGCAGGATGAGTGTTGTGTGAAAAACAAGGTCCTCCTGCTGTTACATTTTTGAAATTCCCCAAGACCTTAACTTCATTTGTTGAAAGGCTCTGAAGAAAAACAGGCACTTAGCACACTAAGGCATAAACTATGATTACCAGGAGTACAATAATATACAGTATTTACCACATTTCTGAATAGTATCTATAAACGCTCTAGACCTGAGTTGACATATCTTTACAAATATTGCTTACATAACTTCGCGTTGAAGCAGTGTGACATTACAATGCACAATAATGCAGAGGCAGATCACACTGAAGTAGAGCTGCAATGATTAATCAATTAGTTGTTAACTATTGAATTAAACCTGCGGTAGGCAGAATGTTTTTGGCATCATTGGACAAAAATTCCATAATAACCTTTCAGCATATTGTAATTCAAGTGTTCTGAGAGATAACTAGACTTCTGCACCTCATCATGGCTCTGTTTTTAGGCTTTAAAAAATCTAGCCTATGACAGGAGACTTGGGTCAATCACAGGTCATGTCAGAAAGAGAGAGTTCCTATTGGCTGTTCATTCAACAAAAGCAGCTGTCAATCACTCGTGAACTCTGATCAAACGGTCAAACTAGGCAGCGCTGATCAAATATGAATTAATATTCTCTTCTCATTTTACAGCTAAACAGTACACTACAAGATGTTTCTGAATTTAAGAAACATTTGAGGCGAGAAATAGGCATCACAGTAACAGAATATTGATTCGTATTTGATCAGCGCTGCCTAGTTTGACCGTTTGATCAGAGTTCGCGAGTGATTGACAGCTGCTGTGAAATCTTGCAGATGCCATTAGGAGCACCGGAGGACACAGAGGCACATGTTTTTTTTTCAGATTACCTGTCTCATGCACTACTGTCAGGATATAGTGACCATTTTATAAAAATATGTATTCATATTTGCTCCAATTCTACCCAAAGCTGCTTTAATTGGCAACTATTTTGATAAAAAATTACTCAAACCGATTAATTGGTTAAGAAAAAAAAATCATAACTGTCTGATTCCAGCTTCTTAAATGTGAATATTTTCTGGTTTCTTTACTCTTCTATTACAGTAAACTGAATATCTTTGAGTTGTGGACAAAACAAGACATTTGAGGACGTCATCTTGGGCGTCATCAGACGATCAGACGTCATCTGATCGACATTTTTTACCATTTTCTGACATTGTATAGACCAAACAACTAATCGATTACTTGAAAAAAATAATCGACAGATTAATCAATAATGAAAATAATGGCAAGCTGCAGCACATACATCAGTTTATACAAATTTCAGTTTGTCAGTTTAAAAATTACTAAAGTACATTTGTTTGGTCTGAACATTCTTCCTCCCAGTCAACACTTCAAAGACGCACCTGCTTCCTCTCCCTGCACCCACTCACCCTTCTCAGCGGTGGCTCCCTTGTTGAGGATCTGGATGGCCCGGCGGATGTCCAGGTTGAACAGAGCCACGGCGGCCGCCCGCTCCCACTCGCGCTCCTGCTCCAGTGATCGCAGGAATATCTCCACGTCGATGTCGGGGCCCCGGCTGATCCAGCCGCAGAGCCGCAGGGCGAGGCAGCGCTCCTCGCTGTGGTAGCGTGGTACATCTGTCTGCCGGTCTGAACCGCTCCAGCACCTGCGGCTCTCTGTTGTGCCTGGGGGAACCAGGAAGACGTACACAGAACATTCAATGAGTCCATTTTAACAATTTTGCAATGTACTATCAATGTAGGATAACACAGATAATAATTCAAAATGTTTACAAATGCTATTTAACCAAGGTTCTTTCTCACAAAGAGCATTTTATTATCATATGAAATTCTCAGGTGATTCAAACGACTCACCTGAGCTGATCTTTACAATATTCTTGATACCAGAGTAGACCACCGACTGTTTGTTCCCCTGCAGTTTCAGCTCCGTATCCTCTGCACACTGCTTCATATGTGATACTGATATAGGAATTGTAACTGATTTTGCAGTTCAAACAACATAATGATAGCATGAAACAGGGTAGATCAAGGAGCTTAAGAACCACAACTATTACAGGACTTTATCATAATACTCAAATTCAAACTGGACCAAAGTAGAATAACAGTTAAACTGCTGGCTAGATCCACCTAAATGTTACACACTGGTCCTTTAAACATAGACTGAGCTGTGTTGCCTTATTAACATGATGCTCCTATTCATAGTAGCTTTTATGACTGTTATACCAAGATAAATATGAAAACAGTATCACTTCCCCAGTACCCATACCAACAGGTATTTCCACCACGTCATCATCAAAAAGGATATAAAAGAGATCATTCCACAGAGACTTGAGCTGGGGATCGTTCCCTCCAGCCAGCAAGTGGTTTCTCCACACCTGGACGGTATCGTGCCCATACCTGGATTGAGCCCTCTGCCTCATCTTAGTGGCGATGTCTTTCTCAATCACGCTCTCCACTCCCTCAGCCCCGTCCTCCACGCAGTCGTACAGGTGTCTGCCGCACGCCCACATGAGCGAGGTGTTGGAGCTCCAGGCTAGCGAGATGCGTTCAAACACGGTGAAGTCAGTCATGACCCGGTTGGCTGCCGACACCACCACCATGCGATTCTGGGAGGACGGGTGCCAAGCAAAGCTGCCAATCTGGCTTTCACAGGGTTGCACGCTTCGCTCGATGATGGTGGGCTCGGTCTCGTCGCCGATGGGTGTAGGCGTGTGTTGCATGTCGTACAGGCGGATGATGTTGCTGTCACGTGTCAGCGTGGCCAGTAGGCCATTACGGGTTGGACACCAAGCCACCTGAAATAAGAAAGAAAAGCATCATGTTGTATAAAATCTACAGTATTTAATATTTTACCAACAAGCTTTATCTTCAGAATCCAAAGAAACCTTAAAAACATAATTCTGATACCAACTTTAACTGGACAGAGCTTAAACATTTTGCTCATCTCCTCAAAAACAAACTGCATCATACCTTAGTGAGCGGCTTAGGCTGCTCAGTGAGCGTGAGCACGGGCTTTTCAAACTTCCTCAGATCCCAGATGGCCACCTGGCCCTCAAAAAAAGAGGCCACACGATCATGGACGTGTGGGTCGACCGTCACCCCCTGGATGGCCTTAGTGTTGACAAACGTCTTCTGGCTCGTGTTTCTCAGGTCAAATATTGCGAGGTTCCGGTGCATGCCAGCCAACAGCAACTTTGGGTCACGAAGCAACCAGCAGAGGGACAGGCAAGCATCGTTCTGGCCCAACTCATACAACGGTTTGGTCACTACTGTGCTTGAGTCCAAATCCACAGATGAGAGACGAATCTTCTCAGAGGCTACACTGGCCTCTGGGGAAAACTTACTGCTAATGTCCCATATGAGGACCGAGAAGTCTGCTCTGTGCTTGTCCAACCCAGCAGCCAGCAAGTTGCTGTCCACCGGGTTCCAGGCTAAAGTGTTGCATTGACGGGCGTGCTTGGGCACAAACTCTTTCCCCACTAGCTCTTTACATGTGGAGTTGTGGCTCTGACCCAGGCTGGTGAGCACCACTCTGCCGTTAGCTTGGCCCACGGCGAGCAAACACTCAGGCTCATGCTTCGGGTACCAGGCCACACATTTCATGTAAGGGGTGTCGGAGTTAATGGCTAGTAATGTAGCAGCAGTTTCTTCAGAGAGCGGTAGAGTGCCAGCCTTGGTTTCTGAGCTGCCCACAGGTCCAATACGATACAGTCCCAGCTCAGAGTCACAGATGACATAGCGGTCTGGGTGGTGGGGAGACCACAGGATGTCCGGCTTGGAGCCACTCATGATTCAAGAGGCAGCTAGAAGGATCTCAAAGAAACCTGGAGATTTGGACAGATTGGCACAGAAATTAGAGGATATGGAGCATATGGACAAATACTAGTGATATTACACACCTCACCTACTTGTATTTTATATACTTGTATTTAATACACTTGTATTTAATACACTTGTATTTAATACACTTGTATTTTATACACATGTATTTAATACACTTGTATTTTATATACTTGCATTTTATATACTTGTATTTAATACACTTGTATTTTATATACTTGTATTTAATACACTTGTATTTTATACACTTGTATTTAATACACTTCAATTTTATATACTTGTATTTTATACACTTGTATTTTATATACTTGTATTTGATACACTTGTATTTTATACACTTGTATTTTATATACACTTGTATTTTATATACTTGTATTTTATACACTTGTATTTTATACACCTGAACTTGTTGTAATTTTCAGTCTCTGGCACAAGAATTTCCTTCAGGATTAATAAAGTTCTATTTTATCTTATTTTATCTTATTTCAAAGTAAAAAAAGTTAGCAACCTGATGCTAACTAGCTAGTTAGAAATGTACATGTTTGAAATAAAAGAGCCACGTTAAGTAAATTACATAGTTAATATGTAATATGACAAAGTGTTACAGTAGTTAAAACTAAAGTCCAAAGTTTGTTGACATGCTAACTCAGCTAAGCTAAGCTAATGCTAATGCTAACGAGTGAAGGACGAGCTAACAGTTAGCTAGTTTAGCTCGGATGTAGCTAGTTAGCAGTTAAAAACATTTACTAACAACGTAAAGTTATAATATTAACTGTGATGTGTTACTTACAAACACGCAGCGTGTTTAAATCAGCGGGTGAATGATGATCTGGCTGCACATGTCGAGCAGCAGGAGACAACACTTCATCATCAGCTACTCTCAATGTTGTGTGTTACACCAAAACATGTCCGTGGTGTCGGAGAATGATGTCAGATACTGAAGGTTCCGGTTAGACGACGTTAGATAGATAGATAGTTAGTTAGATAGATAGATAGTTAGATAGATAGATAGATAGATAGATAGATAGATAGATAGATAGATAGATAGTAACTTTATTGATCCCGAGTCAAATTTGAGTTTCCAGCATCACAGTTCCATCGTGCAAAACATGTTAGTAAAAAGGCAGTAAAAAAGTTAGTAGTGCAAAGTACAAAGTACAAAAAAATATACCAGATATAAAAATACAAGGAGACGAAGAAAACTGTTAAAACTGAATATAGTGCAGAGTAACAGCTGTGATACAGGACTATTAAAAAAAAGTGAATATAGTGCAGAAGAGACTGTTAAAAATGAGTGCAGGGTAACTCCAGTAGCTTAGTCTATGAAAGTGCACTGAGTTCATTATTATCTGTCCTGCAGACCGTCCTCCTTTGTGTTGAGGTGTTGTACAGTTTGATGGCTCGGGGGACAAAGGATTTCCTGAGTCTGTCTGTGGAGCACTAAAACTAAAATGCACCACACACATTAATGCAGCAGTAATACTAATCCATAAACATCATATATGATAGCAAAACACTGACAGGGAACATTGTATTGCAGATAATACTTGCATGATTTTACTAAGTAAGGTTTTGAAAGCAGGACTTTTACTTGTAGTGGAGTATCTTTTACAGTGCAGTATTAGTACTTTTATGTAAGCAAAGGATCTGAATACTTCTTGGACCACTGATTATAACCACACATTTTGGTAATGAGAATCCACCTGTTGTAGAAAAATGCTTTTTGCCCTCATTGACCCCTGTCATTATTTAATAAGAGGTGCAGAAGTCAAATGTAAAATGTAAAATTTACCACCAGATGGTGCTGTAACCAAAGTGTATAAAAAATACACAGAAAGGAAAAGCAACAGACTGAATTCAAAACCAAATATTTCACCAAAATATTTCAGATAATCTATTAAGATTTAGCAGATTATTTAGACATATTAAAGTAATCAGTGTACATACTTGCACTTTACAAGTAGGTTACAACTACTAGGCTATAAATAAAATTAATATCTGTACTGGGAATCATACCATATCTGGTTTTTGCATTAGTGAGTGACAGTGGAAAAGTAAAAATAATCTCATTTGGGTCTTTTACGCACAGCATCCAAACAATCTCCATGCACAACAGAACCAAAACACAAACTGTATTAACTCCATAATGCAAAAAAGTGACACAGGTAGTCCATGAGAATAAAACTTCCACCTGAGGAAAAAACACCACAATACTCCTTTAATATTTGTGTGCTGTTATGGGGTGCTTTATTTTGATAATAAGCTATATATTTATATCATTTTTGGAGTGAGAAATTGTCTAATATTCCGATTCCTGCACAGCCACAGAGTCAGGAAAAAAATAAAGTCCTTTCGGTCAGTCGTCCAGCTCTGAACTGGACCAGCAGCTCAAATGTTGGAGCAGCCCCAGAACTCCACCGGCACTACACACACAGCACACCAGCTCATCTGATGGTCTTCAGTTAAGTCTCAGACCGGTTTATAGGACCGAAATGCCGCCCAAAGAGCCACAGCTTGGACTGGACTATACAAGCACTGACTGCAGCTAAATGAGAGGTAGAATAACTTTTTTTTTGCATGCCTAATACAGTATGCACCCTTGATTTGTTTGCTTAGTAGTGCCATGTTATAGTTTGAATAGTAACTTTAATGTGTGTACTACAGCTTAGGTTCATGCATTAACATTTAGAGATGCTTATTTAATGTGCATGAACTCAATTAAAGTTTGCAGCATTTGAAATGTGTTCAGACTAATAAGTATTTGCACAGAACATTCTGGTTTTATAATAATTTATATATTTTGGCACTCTAATATTGCAGGCATTTTATGAAGCATTATATATGCTTTAGGACCAGTAGACCATATAATTTGAAAGAATTAAGGTTATCATTAGTCAGAAACTTCACAGCTCTCTGTTTGGGGTGTGGTTAGTAGGATGCATGATAGTAACATATCAAACAGCTGAATCTTATGATGCTGCCTGAATATTTCGTGCTTTTGCATCCACTGATGTGAATGCACTTCATTGCTTTGTCTTGTAAACTGCATGCTTTCTCTGCCAGGATGGAAATGTTGCTGAGTGGAAACCTGAGGAGAGGAGTGGGGCTCTGCCTTCTGCTGTTGGCTCTCGTACACGAGGCCACAGGCCAGAGGAGGAAGACAGGACGCAGGAACAACTACAGTCTGCATGACGATGGAGGAAATGGTAATTCTTTATATGAGGTATCCACATGTGGGTGTGTGTAACAGACTCCATGTAGGAGGATCAGACATTTACCGATCGACATCCACCGTTCAAGATATGTAGGATGACAGTGAGGATTAGAATCACTTAGAATAGTTTGTCTGGGTGGCATATGTAAAGAGACACAGATTAATAAGAGAGTTTCACAGCACACAACCAGACCCATGTTTGATAAATATGGAATGATGGCCAGCAGCGAGGTCGTCAGGTCATCAATCCTTGCTGTTAAAATCCCAGTTCAAGTCAAAAACTGAAGTTCTTTACAGTTTTTTATGCCAGTGATTGAACCCACAAATCCAGGGCTCACAGGTCACAGTTGGACCATCGTGGGGTGGCTCGAGCCATACGGAGGTTTGATCCCCAGCTCCTCTTTGGGCGAGACACTGAAGCCCAAATTGCTCCTTTATAGCTGTGTTTTTAAAAAATGTCACCATCCATTAGGCCATGTAGGCCCAGGCCAGATGACCTGCAGGTACACATTGAGAGTAAAACTGAAAAGATAACCCTTAACTCTACTAGTGAATAGATCAGATACCTGCTTTGAGGGCAGCTCAGCCCTTAAGAACTGTAATAGTCTGTGTTTCTTAGAGCGACGGTTCTCAAAGTGTGGCCTGTGGCACTGTCAGGGGGACCGTAAAATAATTTTCTATACATTTTAAAATTGTTCTGTATCATTAAAAGTGGATATCTACAGATGGGGACCATTTGCACCAATAAAACAAGCATATTGTGTCCATTTCTCCGAACCACGTTAGATTTGGGCTAACAGAAACTCTGCATTGATTGTGACACACAGCAATAAGTTCATTATTTATAAGTTGAAGCACTTATTGAAAGTCAGCTTTAGACCGGTAACTTTAAATATCTGGATTTATTAGGACTATGCCAGTCTTGCTACTGCTAATTTTCTGAAAGCTTTTAAGATCAATTACTTGAAATGTAGGCTATATATGCTGTCAAATTGAGTCCTTATGCAATTAGAATAAAACCACCCTCTGTTTAAAGGTATATCAGTGGTATTAACATTCAGTAACATTGCAAATGTCTCCGCTGTGGGAGTAATAAAGGATTATCTCATTTTATCTTATCTTAACATGATTCAAATTGAAATGTGTTTCTGTTTATCACGATGAAACATGTCTGAAGTATTTAGGTTGAAAAGTTTTAGAATACAAATAATTCCAATGGCATCTGAGAGTACAAATGGTAGGAAGCATTATGCTTGATCGGTGTTACGATTATGAGAGGGGGTCCTTGGAAAATGTTCTCCCCTGTAAGGGGTCCCTGGACCTAAACAGTTTGAGAACCCCTGTCTTAGAGGCTGAGTTTCCTGTGATGGTTTAAATTCAGGTGCTTTTGCATTACAGTATATTGATCAAAACTCTCTGGTGAAAAAATGCATCTTTTCTGGCATAAAATATGTTTAATTTAAAGCCCCTATCTGTGGGACCTGGAGATTTTGGGCTTTACTGACTTAAAATCAAAAAAGACACTGTGGTAGAAAGCAATGCATGATAGGGATTGCAATTAACGATTATTTTCAGGATATATTAAACTATTGATATTTTATAAATTAATGAATTCATTACAAAGTTTAAAAAATTGTATTTCTGAGAGTCCAAGGTGACTTCTTGATATTGCTCGACCAACAGTCCAAAATTAAAATGTATTCAATATAACCAAAACCATAGTTACTTAACTTTCTGTCATTCAACAAATCAATGAATCCAGTAATAATTTACTGCATGTTGCTAATGTACATCACCCTTTTGCAGTTCTATTAATAGTTACTAAAAGGACTCTGCAGTTGCAACCTTCTCCAGATTCTCTTATCTTCCTCTATTGAGAATCTCGTTATTCGCCTGAGGTTTTGTTGCTCCTTCTCCCACAGGTCTGACATGTTCACTGGAGGTGGCTTTCATCCTGGACAGCTCGGAGAATGCAAAAATATTCCTGTTTGAGAAGCAGAAGGCCTTCGTGTTGAGCTTCAGCACCCGCCTCTCTATAATGCAGGTACCCGGCTGGACGCTGAAGATGCGAATGGCTGCCCTTCAGTACAGCAGCTCCGTGTCCATAGAGCACCGATTCTCAGCCTGGAAAGACCTGGATTCATTTCACAGTCGAGTCAGCACCATGAACTACATCGGCCATGGCACGTACACCACCTACGCCATCACCAACGCCTCGCAGCTGCTGGTGCAGGAGACTCCGGTGGACAGCGTCAGGGTTGCGGTGCTGATGACGGACGGGGTCGACCATCCCCGCAGCCCGGATGTGATCTCAGCTGCAGCGGAGGCCAAAGGTCACGGCATAAAGTTCTTCGCTGTGGGTTTGTCAGACATCGGTCAGCAGAGTCAGAACAACGCCAAGCTCCGGGCCATCGCCAGCACACCTGCTCAGCAGTTTGTCCAAACTCTTCTTAATCCTCAGCTGGAGGAGAAGCTGCTCAAAGAGATGGTGAGTGTTGGCTTCAAGTGAGATGACTTCAGTTAAGATAGCAACTTTGTTGAGATGAGAAACAACAGGGACAGGGTGTAATAGCAATACTAGTATTGACTGACTTTACAAACTCCGACAAACACGTCAGGTTGTGTATTTTGTTTTGTGGACAAACAAATCTAATGTAGTACACCTGTAAATGATAAATATTAAAACCTCTACTGCATGTGTAGGATTTTAAATATTCTGACTTAGGCTACCCCTCCCCTAGTGGCGGTTGCAAAAAAGACATTGCGGCAGACCATGGACCCAGGACATTGAGAATGAAGGGTTAAAACAGGTTTCACATGGGTTGTATACTTTTTATAGGGATGCACTGATCCGAATTTTTCAGTCCTGATACCGACACGATACCTGGCTAAAACAATAAATCGTACAACAGCTACTTGGTAAAAAATCGTCAAAATTAACAGGAATTACAGCTCAAGTGTAAACTTTTTTAAAGCAGCAACAAATTGGTCAAAATTTAAACAGGAATTCAAATTCCAGTCTATAATGTGTATATAGTATATAAACATAGAGCTGAATTGAATAGATCGGCCCCATTGTCACAGATACCCGATTCAGCTTTTTGAGTCAGTATTGGCCCGATACTGTGTTACCTATTTGGGTTAATTGTGCAGTTTATCAGTTGTTCTGTATTGTTATTGTTATGCATTGAATATAATATTGAATATACATAAAATATGTCACTTAGTCAGGGGTCGTCAGTGTACTCAATGATAGAAAAGGGGTCCCTTAAGAAAAAAAGTTTGGGAACCACTGAGCTAGAAGATGCTTCAGGTATTTTAAACCATGTGCCATTGATGCTCAAGAGTCTGCAGCCTTTAATCACAACCAAACGCTGCTATTACACCATCTGATTGCTTGAATTGAAACCATGCCACATGGTTGAGGAGCACTGATGCCTTCCACAGTGACAGCAGCATGCAGAGGGGTTTATAGTCACCTCTTTTTTCTGCACTTTCTGTCCTCACAGCGGGTTCACATCTCAGTGACACAGTTGTGTCTGCATGAGGGGGCTTTCCTGACTGCTTTGCATTTTCCAAATGCAGAAATGTCAAATATCTGCAGTAGGTCAGGACCTGTCTGAGAGAGTGGCAAGGCTTGTTCTGCTTTCCAGAAATTTTGACATTATTCATTCACAATTATAGCTTGCTAAGACACAAAATAGTGTTGAGGGAAGACAATAAAACTAATGAATCGATCTTTTCTGTGAGTGAATGAACTGCCATTGACATTTTCTGTCTTATGTTTTGCATCCAGCTTGCGGTTGCATTTGAAGGGGTAAGTCTTTCAATCCAATCCAGCATTTTATCTCTATAATTGATTAGTATAAATTGCTGCACTGACTTTGTATTTTTCTCTCTCTGTTAGTGTCCGAAGGTTCAATCGTGTATGTGTGAAAGAGGAGAGAGGGGCCCTCAAGGAAGTCAAGTGAGTTCTGCACAAAATCTATCATCTTTACCAAAATTATAGGATACTCATTCTGTGTTACTTCATCACAAACGTACATAGCATCATCTTGGCTTTTAGCATCGTTAACTATTACTAATTCCAGGGTAGAAAAGGGGACCAAGGCTTCAGAGGGACACCTGGTCTAAAAGGAGCGAGGGTGAGTCATCACATACAGACGTAAACTATTTGTGTCTGATTTTATGCAGCTTATAAATTGGTTTCTTTTTTTTTTATAAGGGGGAGTCTGGCTCCAACGGTCGACCTGGAAGTGATGGTCCAGAGGTAAAAGAAAAAAACACTCTCTAACTATCAAGTAACACGCTTCTTATCTGATGAAATGCAGATTTTAAAACCGTTTCACCTTTTACAGGGTCGTCCAGGTTATAAGGGAAACAAGGTGGGTGATATTTAGCTTATTAGTTGTTTTATTCTCATCACGTATCTCATCACATGTCCTAAGAAAAGAAGCAGAGGGTCTAATCTTGTGTTTGTTTTTTTTAGGGGGAAAGCGGAGACTGTGGCACTCCGGGGGAAAAGGGTGACTTTGTATGAACATTATTAACTACATTATTTTAAACAATACCACAGACTTTGTCTCTCGTAATTAATTAAATGTGATTTTGCAGGGAGCTGAGGGACCTCCAGGCCAGCGAGGAACGAAAGGAGAACAGGTAGAGCACAACTAACAATTAACAACGATAACAATTATGAATCTTGATTTTACCATTTTTAACCCTAAAAATATAAGTTTTGAAGGATAATTATGTGGTAAAAAAAGCAGGACTTTTTGTGTCTACTGCAACATATGTTAAAGGTGCAGTGTGTAGGATTTGGTGGCATCTAGCGGTGAGGTTGCAACCAACTGAAACTTCTCCTGTGTGCCAAGCGTGTAGGAGAACTACAGTCCAGAGCCAGTTTGAAAAAAACTCTGTGCAAAAACTCTTGCGAGACTCGCTGCCCGACGACCTAATCCTAACCTTAACCATTCGAGGTCAATGCCTAACCTTAACCTTCTCCTGAGAGTTTCACAACTTGGGGGTTACCTTCTAGACAAGACCCATGAAGAGGACCCTCAACGTATGTAGATATAAACGGCTTATTCTAAGCTAACGAAAACACGATTCTTATTTTCAGGTGATTATACGCAAAAAAAACACATACTTATTAATATTATATTCCATTTCTGCCAATAAACCCCCCTAAATGTTACACACTGACCCTTTAAGATAACCTAAGATATAACTTTACTTATTCCAGGGGAAGTTGTTGTGTAGCAGCTGCAGCACAAAGTTGGAAAGAAAGCAAATATTTAATATAAAATATCAATAAGGTGTGAAACTAAAATATACAAAAATGGACTACCTGCTAATTAAAGGTTAATGTCCTCAAGATTGCTACTATGAATGAGTAGTAGAAGTAGATATATATTTATATAGTGAGTGATTGTTTTGGCTCTATGGATGGCAATGTCGGTCCACCACTTTGATCCAGATCTCAAAAACTATTTGGATTGTCATGAAGCTGTTCATGGTCTGCAGAGGATGAATCCCGCTGGCTTTTGTGATCCTCTGACTTCTCCTCTAGTGCCACCATGAGATTCACATTTGAGGTTTTGAGGTTGATTTGGTGCACATATTCAGGATGAATTCTAATAACTTGCATAAACCCTTAACTTTTCATGTAGCGCCATCATCAGGACAAACTTTTAACTTGTCAAATACTTTCGTTTATGAACAAATTCCTGAAAAAATAATGACATTCAACAACCTCAGCTTCACTTTGTGTTTGGTGCTCATTATAGCACATGTTAACGTGATATACGACTACGATGAGAGAGTGAACATGGTGAACATTATACCTGCTAAACATCAGCATGTTAGCATTGTCATTGTTAGCATGTTAGCATGCTGATGTTAAAGGTCCCATATTTTAAAAAGTGAGATTTTCAGGTCTTTTATATTATAAAGCAGGTTTAAGTGCGATATAAATACTGTTAAACTATCAAAACACTAAATATACAGAGAAATACACACACAGCCCGTATTCAGAAACTGTATGTTTGAAACAAGCCGTTAGGATTTCTGTCCATTTGTGATGTCACAAAAATACAATATTTAGACCATTACACAGTTTTAAACGTAAACATTCTAAATGTGTCCCAGTTTATTTCCTGTTGCAGTGTATGTGAATAACATCAGCTGACAGGAAGTAAACATGGACCCAAACTGTTGCCTAGCAACACAATTCCATTACAATTCCGTTGAAATGCACTAAAACGGAGCGTTTCAGACAGAGGGTAAATACAGGTATATTCAGGCAGACAGTATGAGGAAAATAAAGGTTTTTTTT
>CAKALU010035596.1:0-17642 GCA_916700995.1 Hozukius guyotensis | reverse complement strand
GTGGAAGATCCATACGCAGCCACAACAGCCCGGCACCTCCTCCTCATGCTGGTCACCAACCTGGTCACACGTTGCTGTGGGATGGCGTTCCATTCCTCAACCAGGATTCGTTGCAGGTCAGCCAGCGTGGTTGTGTTGGTCACTCTAACACGTACAGCACGCCCAAGCTGATCCTACAAGTGTTGAATTGGGTTGAGGTCTGGACTCTTGGCAGGCCGTTCCATTCTCTCTACTCCCACATTGTGGAGGTAGTCTGTGATAACCCTGGCTCTGTGGGGGCGAGCGTTGTCATCTTGGAGGATGAAGTTAGGTCCCAGATTGTGGAGATATGGGATCGCCACTGGCTGCAGAATCTCATCCCGATATCTCACTGCATTGAGATGGCCTTCAATGATGACAAGCCTTGTTTTGCCAGTGAAGGAGATGCCGCCCCACACCATGACACTGCCCCCACCAAAAGCTGTTACTCCATCGGTGCAACAATCAGCATAGCGTTCTCCACGTCGTCTCCATACTTTGACCCTGCCATCCAACCTCCGCAGATAGAACTTGGACTCATCACTGAACATGACATTCCCCCACATGTTCAGGTTCCATTGTCTGTGTTGTCGACACCAGCGCAAATGGGTCTGATGGTGAAGGGCAGTCATTGCAGGCTTCCTGGTAGCCTTATGAGAATACACTGTTTACCATTGGCAAAGCATTTTGGCAAATTTTTCTTGGGCGCTACCCACATAATCAGCTGTGCTGCTCATCCCACAAATGCATGATCCTTACAAGTTGGACATCATTGTGAAGGTAAATAAACAGGCTTTCCAACAATGTAAAATACAATGCCAATTAGCATTGTAACAACAGAGAAATAATCCACCAAACACAAGTTTCCGAACTTTGTTTTTCCAGTATAGAAAAACACATTCACTCTACTCATCACAATACATTAACATAAAACATCATAATGCACATCTACTGTAAATAAAAACATAACAATTTAAATAACACAAACACAAAGGAAATAGACCAGCTGAATCTACCATGATCTAACACATAGATATTATCATTTAACATCCCTTACCGAAAAGAAGTTTATTCAAGTGTGCTATTAGTATACTTCTTTTAAACTTAAAATAAGAGAGTATACTTTCAGTATACTTTTTGTACTTATTAGAGATATACTTAACAAAAGTATACTTAAGTATACTTAGCTCATACTGACAAGTAAATGGGAAAGTAAGTATACTTGGCTTATACTGACAAGTATACAGAAAAGTCTAAATATATTTGGCTTATAGGCCTATGTCCATACAACCCTTACACACCAAAGAATACTTATTAATAATTCAATTTTGTAATGGTTTTTTAGAGCAAAACTGAGCCAGTTACAACTTAAAGATCGCAAGTTGCGTTAATGTGTTAAAGAAATTAGTGTCGTTAAAACAAATTTGCGTTAACGAATTATTATCGCGTTAACTTTAACAGCCCTAATATGTATAAAATATAATTGTTCATATTTATATTCATATATTCATATTTAGTTGTTCATTTAGCATTCAATTATAACACTGAAAAATAATCCAACTATTAACAGTTCATTATTGCCAGTCATTTAACAAACACGCCCCCTCTTCTTTGAATCTGCGCCCCAGTCTGCCACTCTGAGTCTTTAGCACACAAGCCTGACTTGCCATCAAATTCAATCAGCCAAGCAGAGGAGAGATCTCACTCTTGTATTTGAGGAAAAATACACTCTCAGCACCGCACACACGTTTTATTAGAGCGTCAGATATAATCCAAAATCTGGTCACAGACTATTTCCAGGACATCCAGATATGCTTCACAGCACTGGATTGCCTTGAAATTGGTTCGTGACAGGTTTGCCCCGGCAATCTTTTTATAGGTAATCACAACAATATCAGAATATCTCAGGAGATAGGAAGATGCTATGATGCAAACTGCGCTGAGTAGATTCAGAGGTGAAGGTAAGATATCATAAGAGACGTTAAAGTTCACAGAGGGGTCAGTGTTTCGAGGAAAAACACGGCTGCGGCCTCAACAGTTAAGGCTGGTGTTCCCGTCTGATGTGACAGTGAATCAGAGATAACCCTTTCACACATGTAGATAAGGGACATTAGTATTTTCTGTAGAACTGTGTGGGAAGAGGCTCCACGTTTTACCTCTGCACAGCATAAGGAAATATGTGTTCTGGAGTAATGCCCTAAAGACACAACAGTAAGAGCTGCAATTAGATCAACAAGATCAACAAGAAGATCAGTTGCAGAGCAATAAAGAAACGCCAATATGTGTCAGCTGGTTATTACAAGCAGGAACAGTAGGTGGTGTGGGTTAATGTAAAGTACAGAGAACAGATCAGTGGGAGGATAATGGAATATAGATACAACCTCTACCATGTTATCATTAACCACTATATTTATCTAGTGGAAAGATGAACAACCTGTGCCCTCTTTGTTCAGAAACAAAGCATTGGTCATACTTCCTGTTTATTGACTGAGCTTTTTATGTGAAAGTAAATAAGACTAGATACTAGTGTATACCCACTACCAGTGTAGACCTGAAACTTGGACTAGGTTCACAATTTTTAAATCTTAAAAAAGTTGCTTGCTGGAAGTGAGGTCAATTAAATTCTATACTATAATTAAAAACACAATTAACACGTCATGACCATAGACTTTATATAAGAAATGGACGTAGTTACCGTGAGGTCACCCCACTGGTTTGTGGACTGCCGTTTTGAAGCATCGAGTTTGACATTTTGGCCATCGCCATCTTGTTTTTTTCGCAACCAGAAGGGACATGAGAGAGTGGAGCTACATCACTGTATTCTCATACAAATGTTCGCATGATATCGTACGAAAAAGTAATTCCTCCTTTTTCGTTTGTTTTTCTACGAATGTCCAGCAACGTGTCAATTTCCGCTCATTAAATGCATACAGTCTTTTCAAAATAAACTTCCGTCTTCACAGGAAACAATGTTCTTAGGTTTAAGCAAGAAAGCTACTTAGTTAGGCTTAGGAAAAAGTCAACTTGGTTAGGATTAGGCAACAAAACTACTTAGTTAGGTTTAAGAAAATAACAACCTGGTTAGGATTAGGCAACAAAACTACTTAGTTAGGTTTAGGAAAATAACAACTTGGTTAGGTTTAGGAAAAGATCAACTTGGTTAGGTTTAGGCAACAAAGCTTCTTAGTTAGGTTTAGGAAAAGATCAACTTGGTTAGGTTTAGGCAACAAAGCTTCTTAGTTAGGTTTAGGAAAAGATCAACTTGGCTAGGATAAGGCAACAAAACTACTTAGTTAAGCTTTGGAAAAGGTCATGGTTTGGCTTAAAATATCTCCGAAAGTGGCATTACTTACATGACAAATAAATCAACATTCACTTCTGGTTTCACATGGGTCAAAAATGCCAGTCTCCTTGGCTCAGTCCGGTATTTTTTGACCCACCCATCCACCCTGACCTCCTTCCTACGCAGAGCTATTTACATTTCCTGGTTCATGATTATGTTAATTACACACAAATTGATTTTGTGGGATATACACAAATTACAGTGCTTTACTTTGCGTAGGTATAGCTACGAGCAGTATATGAGTAAGTAAGTAGGGTCATTCTCTCATAGACTTCTATACAATCTGACTTCTTTTTGCAACCAGAGGAGTTGTCCCATGCTAGCTATTAGAAAGAATGCAAATTTAAGGCACTTCTACAATGGCCTCACTTTTCAGACCTGGAGGTTGCCCACTGATTATGACATGCAGTTTATTTACTGGCTTTTCTGGGGCTTTCAACATCTTCAACAGCAGATGGAGTGCAGATGGATTGTCATAACCATAAAATGGGGTTGAAAGCTTTGGGAAAAGCCAGTAAATTGAGCTTGAATTAAGATCAAGGCTTTTGATTTGACTTGGCCCCGGAAGTCAATACCAATACCTGTCAAACAACTTGTTGCCAGAGCATTCCCCGTTGCACATTTAGTGTAGAAATGTATGCAGGGAAGGCAGTGTCAAATGTACACACACACAGGTGTCTTTTGTTAACACCCAGAGTACATCTTCATAACCGAGAGACTTCATGTGGCAGGGAAAGATAGAGCAAGGTGTGATCAGAATAAAGATGATGTTATGTTGCTAGAAAGAGGGAGCCAAGCAGACGCCGCGAGAGAGAGAGAAAGTGAAAGAACCAAGTGGCGTGATGAGAATATTAATTGCACAATACTGTGAGAACCTTAAAGTCCATTACTGCTGGAAAGCTGTCATAAAACTATTAATGAGAGAGCGTGATGGAGAGAGAGAGGCTGAGGAAAGGAGAGGTTGGGAACGGAGAAAGGAAGGGGGGTTATGTTCCTGATCTGCGGTGGTAATGTGATCTGGAGGAGAGAATTAAATCACAATTAAAACCAGATTAACAAAGAGCCAGACTGCCAAAACAGAAAAGAGGGAGACGGCGGGGAGGAATGTAAGCAGGTAAGAGGAAGATTATAAATAAGATACGGAGAAGAAATGTCAGAAGAGGAGAAGACATTGAGTATAAATAAGCCGTAGTTGGGAAAAGAAAGCCAGACAACCAGGGAAACACAAATAAACCCTCACTCAAATGGAGCAGGGTAATGTATGGCAGCTAAATGCTAATTGGAGTGAATGTGCCTGCTGTTTAATGCTAATACGTTTGAGGTGGGGGCTAATGTTTGCTAATTACAAGGTGGTGAGGAAACGCTTGCTCCAAAGACAAGATACAGCAGCACAAGCTGGTTGAATAATGTTTAATGGATCTGGAAAAAATCCATACCAGTGTTTTTCCAATGTCTCCGGGTACTATAGAAAATGTGGAGATTTTTTTGTCGATGCAATGCTGTCAGAATCCTGATTCATTGTTCATTGACCTGCATATTATATATAGTATCTGGTGTTCTATCTGAGATATAGCAGCATTAGGTATATTGACCTCAGGTGCTTCCCTTCCACACACATAGTGACTTGTGTTCATACTGAAAACAGCTCAACACACAACTACTGTATGTACTTTAATGCATAGTAGACAATGGGAAGATATCCGTCCAGTCCAGTCGCCAGGAAAAAATGTAGGCTTCTGCGAACCACAGATGCGTTGAATGTGGATGTTTTTGCATTCTGTCAGAGCAAGTGACGTATATTGAGCGGACATTATTTAAAGTTAACGTGGTATGATAACGAGTTTAAGTGATAAAGTCCACTAAGGGCAGGCAGGTGGGAAGGGTGGTGGATGGGTCAAACAAACACAGGACTTTCACCCAGGAAACTGCTGTTCGTAAACCTAGAATTTACGCTTTTTACATTCACATTACGTTGTTACTAGGGCTGTTAATTGATTTAAATATTAAGTCACGATTAATCGCATGATTGCCCAGAGTTAATCGCGATTAATTGCAAATTAATCACACATTTATTATCTGTTCAAAATGTACCTTAAAGTGAGATTCATCAAGTTTATTTAATACTCTTATCAACATGGGAGTGGGCAAATATGTTTGCTTAATGCAAATGTATGTATATATTTATTATCGGAAATCAATTAACAACACAAAATATGACAAATATTGTCCAGAAACCCTCACAGGTACTAAAAAATATGCTCAAATCATAACATGGCAAACTGCAGCCCAACAGGCTACAACAGCTGTCAGTGTGTCAGTGTGCTGACTTGACTTTGACTTGCCCCAAACTGCATGTGATGATATCATAAAGTGGGCATGTCTGTAAAGGGGAGACTCGTGGGTACCCATAGAACCCATTTTCATTCACATATCTGAAGGTCAGAGGTCAAGGGACCCCTTTGAAAATGGCCATGCCAGTTTTTCCTTGCCAAAATTTGGCAACTGGGTTGATCTGTCCCTTCACATGGACATCAGACAACAGAGGAATGTGGCTGAAACATGTCCAGTATAGACCAGATGTCTTCTAGTTTTTACCCTCTGGTGCAAGGCCAGTTGTAGCTCAACCCTGTCATCCACCATTGCGTATAGTATTAAGACTGAAAAATGCTTCTTCGGGCAGCATGCAGGCCAACGTGCACAGGAGGACGCTAGGAGACATTTGAAAAAAGTCCACCATTCGTTTGACCTACTGCATGCCCTATTGACCTATAAGTAAACTAAAGCCTTGGTGATCGGATAATCACGACACCGAAGCATCTGAGAAGCAGTGTGTGGAAGTATCTTGGGTTCTGCATTACACAGTGGGTTGCATTCAAATTACTTTGAACAAATTACACGTTAGTTTGAATTCCTTCGAACTTGAATTTAAAAAAAAAAAAAAGATCGACAGGAAGTTTCTCCTGAAACTAAAGGCCCTGACACACCAATTTAATCTCACACAGGCGCAGAAGGTACGTGGTAGTTGGCCGTCGGCTGTAGTCTTTGTGGTGTGTTCGCGTGCAACATTCGGGCCAAGACACAGGCCCGAATGTGAGGCGATTCAATGGTCGGCCTGTCGCGTGTCAGGGCCTTAAAAGTCAACTCAAAAGGGGACCATGTTTGCCCCAGAAAGCATTTTTGGTGTGCTTTACATTATTTGGTGTGTTTTATAAGAATATTTGGACTCTCTTTCTGTTAATTACACCGTGCTGCTTTTGAAGTGGATGAGAGGAGGTGATACTGGCTATTACCGAGGCTCATCCCAACTGCACTTGCTGATTCTGCATTCCTCCTTCTAATAATCTATTCATCTTGTTGCAGCCTCTTTTCGAGATTGGGGCACCCTGACAGGAATTGCATTTTAGCTGCTGGTCAAAATGATCCCACCATGCAGTCTACATATACTCAGAGTAGGAGAAGCTGAAGAGAACACCGCATGTCCGACTGACATGTCATCAGATCAGCTGGCCCTTCTGAAACGGTCGTACATTCCTCATTCTTCACTGGCACTCTAACTTTGATAGCAGTGAATACACATGATGGAATGGAAGGAGAGATTGTCCAATAATCTATGGTGTATTGGCAGGAATTCTTCTGTTCTGCATGAGGTTTGGTGGAAAAAGCTGTTAAAGTACGCTAAAAATAAATCTTTGTTGTGGAGACACAGTCACGCACATACCACACATCTCTCCTTCTGTAGCCGATGCCATACAAGGATAGCAAGACAAAGAAAACAAGTAAGAAAACAATGGACTTAAGCTAATGCATATTTAATCTGAGGGAGGAAAGAGGGATAAAAATTATTTAGTTTGCGGCCTAAGCACTCTAGCGGTATGTTCTTTTATGGCTCTACTCTATGAGGAGAGGTAAAGAGGTTTATATGGGCAGTGCAGGGTTGAAGGATGAAAACAACACCACCATTACCAGCAGCCCAGTGTGTGCAGTCACTTCCAAAGTTTGTCTATTTGTGCAATGAGCGCCTGTTTTTCTGCTTTCCAGTGGAAATGACACGAGAGAAAGAGTGCAGACACTCAGAGCTGAAATTATTTCAATTTAGCCGAGGATCATGCACTTGAAATGTCTTTCCAGTGGCTTCATTGCTGCAGCACTTATCCCAATCATCTACCAAGTGCTTTAAAAAGGTACCCGGTGGGTACAGGGTCTAATTTGACCAGCGGTGTACTTCAAAGCTCTACCTCAGCTTTCACATTTGTATCCTTCATCTGCACTGGTACAAGTCAAATGACTAAATACATAAATAAATGACTTGATGAATAAGTAAATAAATAAATATGTCATTAAATGTAGCAAAAATAATATTAAAAATTAATTAATTGATCAAATGTGACATAAATTGATATGTCTGTTTTAATTTGCTAAGCCCCCTCATTTGCGTAATGAGGCTGAAATGCATAAAGAAATGTAAAAAGAAGTGTTTAAAGAAATGTATAATGAAAAGAATACAGAAATAAGTTTGGGAAAATAGATAAGGGGGTAAAATGCAAAGGTAAAATTGTGCAGAAATAAATAAATACATAAATAAATGCATAAATTTAAAAGTAAATATAAAATAAATCAAAAATAAATGCAAAATAATAAATTAATTCATTCATAAAAAATAAATGCAAAAATAAATAAATACATTTTTAAAGTAATAAAAGATAAATGAAAGGGAAAATTAAACAGAAGAATGAATAAATAAGGGAACTAATACAAAGATAAATAAATAAAGAAGCAAATTAAAACAGAAATATCAATTTATTTCACATTTTATCAATTACTTAATGGCTACATTTATTTGTAATATTATTTTGCTATATTTAATGACATTTATGAATCGAGTCATTTATTCATTTCTTAATTTATTGATAATTAATCAACCCCTCAATAACTGCTTCACAGAGAACCACATGGCAGTGCTTTTCTTTCTTTCTTTCTTTCTTTTCCCTCATTTTGAGCAGATTTCACCTATCACCCGGAGCATCAGTCTAATCAAAAAATGCTTGCTCTCTTGTCAAATGGCAGGCCTTCTGGGCTTGTTAGGATCCCAGTAGGAAACCCATTATTTTTTGGTAAATAAACCTCCACAGGCTTCCTCTCAACGCCTCTGCTTTTTGCCGACCGTACATTTTTCTCTTTTCTTTTCGTGTTTTTATACCTCGTAACAGTGCTAATGTGCAGGGTGCCGGCATTTGACCTGAGGACAATCTGTTTCCTGTTCCTCTCATATCTCTATATCTGTGTGTGTGTGTGTGTGTGTGTGTGTGTGTGTGTGTGTGTGTATGTGTGTGTGCTTTTATGTGTGCTTGAGCCCTGAGTGTTGTGCGCTGAATAATTGAATGGCTCTAAAGCGCTTTAGTACCATTGTTTGGAAAAGTGCCGTATGACTGGAGTTATTATAAAACTCTTTCCCTTTCTCTCTCTATCTCACACATATTAACACATGTACAAGGAGTGCGATTATGACTGGCAGTTAGGTTGATGTCAGTGTTGATGATCTTGACAATGTCATCATCAGTGTGGTGTTATCTAAGACATCTTGCTTGCCTAAATGACACTCCTCTAGGTTCCAGCTCCTTCAACACCAAGCGCATATCCTCACACGTATAGTCCATGTTCTCTACATTTAGCGTACATCCACCTGTGAAAGTGTCCAGAGTACAGCAGTTTGCGAACTCTCATAATATAATTGAATGAACCTCTCCCATGGGTGTGTGCGTCATAATCATAAATCAAATGGCAAACTCAAGCCCAACAGGCAACAACAGTTGTCAGTGTGTCAGTGTGCTGACTTGACTATGACTTGCCCCGAACTGCATGTGATGATATCATAAAGTGGGCATGTCTGTAAAGGGGACACTCGTGGGTACCCATAGAACCCATTTTCATTCACATATCTTGAGGTCAGAGGTCAAGTGATCCCTTTGAAAATGGCCATGCCAGTTTATCCACGGCAAGATTTAGCATAATGGTTGGTACCAATTGATTCCTTCGGTTTTCTAGTTTCATATGATACCAGTATCTTCACTCTAGCTTTAAAACTGAGCCTGCTACAACCTAAAAATCGCAAGTTGTGCTAATGCATTAAAGAAATTAGTGGCGTTAAAACAAATTTGCATTATTATGCTCAGTCCCCCTGTTTATTAACTGAGCTTTATATGTGAAAGTATTTAAGATTAGAGAGATGTATTACCCACTACCAGTGTAGACCTGAGACTTGGACTAGGTTCACAATTTCCATTTCTTAAGTGAAAGAGTACTCAGGGGGTTAAATAAAAGTGGATGGGGCAGCACAGCTAATAAGCTACAATAGCCCTCTCTTTTTTGGACTCGAGCTGATCCTCTGATCACAGAGATTTCGTTGGCATGATGTGGTTTTAAAATACCATCCAAGTTTTAGAGGCTTGTGCAGCTACATAGTTTATATGCTGTTAAAATGTGTTCAGTTGTTGTTCTCTTTTCCATTCTTCCCAGTCAGACAATCTGGTCTGTACCCTTAGCAAAATATGCAAATGTAAATGTGATGTGTGGTCATGTGTTTTGGCAGGGGGGGACAACTTTGACTGGCTGGGAAAATGAAAGTAAAAGTTCAGCCTGTGCAAGAGAATGGATGTACACAGTGTAGACACAAAGACTGGGTTTTATTTATGAGGGAACAAATGTATGCAGTTTGTACAATCGGTGAGATGAATGTGCTTTTAATTCTTTTCAGGGAAAACAATGTTACCTTTATTGAGGTGACAGTTTAAATGCAAACACATTCAATTGACTTTCAGAGAGTAATGTGCAAACAGTCTTATATAAGCTAGTGTTTCTTGCTGAGGGTAATGAATCATTTTTCATTTTGCATTACAACTTCTATCTTTAGCAACATTAGTTATCTTGTTGTGTTTAGAAACATTGTTTGGAAGAATGCCCAAATGATCAAATACTCTAGTGTTTCTGGTCTGTACATTTCTAGTTATTACCCTTTCATAATGGTGCCCTCAAATGAACTACCAAAATCGGAATAGCGTTCTTAATTGTCCTCATTTCACAAGCCACCAAACAGAGGCACATTAAACCTCAGACCTCCATTTGATCAGTTTTAGTCACAGTGACGCTTTTTGGAACAATTTTGTTGTTGATTTAGCTTTGAAATCATATAATTGCCTCCCCTGAGACAACAGCGGTGAGAGTGAAGCGTCTGATTAAAACAGCCATTCTTTCGCATTCTATAAGTGGGATAATTCCCAGTAAATTTAATTACAGTGAAATTAAACCATTCTTCACCTCGCTGTGAACAACCTTCAGGGACCGGAACATGATATGAACAACAGGCACATTAGTTATACTACCTACCTTAACTTTACCCTGCCCTCTCTTTGCTCTGTACCATCAAAAAAGAGCTGTCGTGCCATTGTTTCAGCAGACCACTATCTCGAAACACAATAGTCCGAAAAATGTCCCATTGCACTGAAAGCCCATTTGTCCGACAAACCGTTATCCAGAAAAACAAATGGCCATTGTTCCGAAGGCCCATTGCTCCGGAAATTGCACCCTGGAACAAACTTAAGCGAATGGCTAATTATTATGCAGAATGGTAATCAAATTTTGTTCCTACTATTGCGAAAGCACAAGTACTAGCCAAACAGAGGCAGAGTAGTGTGGGTCACACCTTCGCCATAGTAGGATAAAGAATCGGAATGGCTTGATAATGTCATTCTGCATAATTAGCCATGGGCTTCTGTTTGTTGCAGTTAGAGTGTATATTTTTGGAGCAATGGGTCCTCAGAGATAACGGGCTGTAGGACAAATGGGCTTTCGGTCCAATGGGACATTTCTTGGACTATTGGGGTTTCAGAATAATGGGCTATCGGAACAATGGGCAGTCCCCAAAAAAACAGCTCAGTGCTCAGTTCTCTTCTAAATCAGAAGACGTAGAGGTGACAATGAATAATATGGTAGAGAAAATCCGGTGGGATGTAGTGTCGTCATTTCTGAGACTTTTTTTTCATCAAAACAACATCTGATACGTTTTACGCATGACCACAATTGTTCCCAAACCATAACCATGTACTTATCTCTGTAACCATGACAAAGAAGGTCTCCTAACCTTAACAGAGGAGTCATTTAAACCCAAATCATGATGTTTTTCTAATCTTAAATACACAGTGAAAAGAAAAATACATTTTCCAAGTTCTAATCCAGTGTCCCTGTGTTAATTATTCTTTTACCCCTTGTTGCATGCTAAATATGCATGACAAAAAATATATAATTTTACATATGTCAAGTCAATTCAAGTCAATTTTATTTGTATAGCCCAAAATCACAAATCACAAATTTGCCTCGGGGGGGCTTTACAATCTGTACAGGATACGACACCCTCTGTCCTTTACAGTACAACCCTCTCATCAATTAAGAAAAAACTTAACCAAAAAAAAAAAATCCTTAACAGAGAGAAAAAATGGAAGAAACCTCAGGAAGAGCAAGAGAGGGATCCCCCTTCCAGGATATATATATAGAGATCAACCAAGTTATCTTAATACCAGCGGCCGGATGCATAAAACTCACATCTAAAACTGCGTGTATGCACAAAGACAGTAATAAATGTATGCATACGCATTCTTTTCATCAGATTTATAAAACCACACATACGCCTGATTCTGTTTTATAAATCTCAATCATTGTGGAGCTGGGTACCATGCATGAGCCTCGTTTCCACACCCACAGTTGACCATAAAGGGAATAGAAATGCCCTTAAACAACTGTTTGCATATCGATACTTGTGCCCGCTCCAAGACCTGTCAATGAGAAATACGGCAAAGAATGTCACTGATTGTGTCGCATCGGTGAGGATTAACATTTTATATTTATGCATTTGTGTAGACCGCGAAAATAATAACACAGTCAACAAAATTGGCAAACAACCTCTCAAATTATATTTTCTATCACCTGCAGCTATCTCAGCTAAAACCGTGCATACGCCTGGTCTGAGGTGCACACATTGTCACTGCATATTCTTCCTTTATACATACGAGTTTAATGTGTATCATTTATACGTTTGGCCCCAGGAATTTATGTGACTGCAACCTTGTCATGTAGTATGTATGCGTGTAGATTATATCTGCAGGGATTTGTTTTCCTATAGGAGATCGAGGTCACCTGGAGCAAAGAGACAAATGCTTTTGTTGTTATTGCAGTCTTTCAGACAATGTGTCATGTAACACTTGTTGGCATAATACTGTCTTCTGTGCAGCTTTATGTTAAACGGTCTAGATTGCTTCAGATGTGCTCAAAGATGGTGGGTCAACTGCTTGACTTTTCATTTTAAACTGCAGAAACAAAAGAGTGTTATATGATATCATCTTGTGCCTTCTAACAGCATTTAAAATAGCATCCAAATGCACTAAACTGCCTTCATGTCTGTAATGTGTTGTACCTGAATCTGTTTTTGTTACCTGTGAAAACACATGCTTGATATTTGACTTAAAGCTGCAGTGGGTAGAAATGGAGCAAATCTTATTAAAATAAAATATATTTTTTAAAACGGTTACTATATCCTGACAGTAGTGCATGAAACAGGTAATCTGAAAAATAATTATGTGCCTCTTTTGTCCTCCAGTTCTCCTAATGGCATCTGCAAGATTTCATCAACCGGAGGAAAACAACCAATCAGAGCCGAGCTGGAGCCTTGCCGTCTCTGAGCAGCTGTCAATCACTTGCAAACTCCGATCAAACGGTCAAATTAGGCAGCGCTAATCAAGTATGAATCAATATTCTGTTACTGTAATGCCTATTTCTCACCTCAAATGTTTTCAGAAACATCTTGTAGTGTACTGTTTGGCTGTAAAATGAGAAAGGGGGTGATCCAGCCACCATGTTGAAATCAATTGAGGAACTACCAAGCACTGCCCACCAGCCAAACAGATTTTTCAAAGCCTGAAAACAGAGCCCTGAGGAGGTGCACAAGTCTCTCAGAACACTTGAATTACAATATGCTGAAAGGTTATTATGAAATTTTTGTATAATGATGCCAAAAACATTCTGCTGCTGCAGGTTTAAAAAAGTGTTAATGTGTTACAGTGTGTTTTTAGTACAGAAGATGCCTCTGCAGTCTAAGAACACTAAGTGAGACAGACGGACTCTGAGCTGGCTGTCAGATGTTCAGCTCAGGGTTAACTGGAGTAGCAGCAGTTCATATTATGGAGACCTTCCTCTGTTCCTCTGTATTAGTTTATACAACAAGAGGCAAACTGACGGAGATATTCTGCTTACAGTCTTCTCTGTCAGTGTGTGCGCGCCTGCATTAACTCAGTGTAAATGCCAACAGTATCAGTCAAACTGAAGGTCAGACTTTTACACTGACCTTTAGACCCTCATCAACATCTGTGTCTGTCTCTGTAACTCTTATTTCCTTCTCTCATCTTGTCTTAATCTCTCCTTTTTGTCCTTATATAATCCCTCTCTTTCACTCTAGCTCTTTTCCTCTCTCAATTAGCGATTATATTTTTCAAGCAAAAACATATTTGTAATAATAAACAGTAAGATTCAGGAGAATATACTGTTTTGTCTTACAATTTTTTTCACCGCTCAAAGTGACATTTTTATGTTCAAGGAGTCATGATTCTTGTGTCTGAGCAATTACAGACAAGTTTGAAAAAATGTCACACGTGTTAGTGCTTTAGGAAGTTACAATATGAGGCCATACTGTTATCATGACGTTAGCTCTAAACTGCTGCATGATGATACAAGTTTGTTTAAATGGCTGGGGTGGGGTAATTTGAGCCAATAGGCCTGGGGGAAGTTGAGCCATATATAATTAGATTATAGCTTCAACTTGTTATGTGAATCTCAATGTAAACTGCAATGCTTCAATAAAGGATAAATATAAAGATGATCATAAAGGCTACTTTTAACCTTTTCTAGGATGTGATTGGTTCACGTTTTAGGGTGCATTACCATCTGTCATGCCGCCGCACTCGTGACGCAACCTCTGTAGGAAGAGCCACATGCCTTTGGGCACAACGTGGGGGAGTTCTTTGATAACCTCACTTCAATGATAGACAAGTGCAACTGATAGACGAGGCCTTCCCCATGTGGCTCAACTTATCCTCTCCCTAGACTCAACTTACCCTTCATCGGGGGCAAGTTGAGCCAAGGGATCACTTTTTTTGGAAAGTCATATTTTGAAAATTGTTTATTTTAGATCCAAAGTGATCATTCCAAAGGATGGCACCACATCCTGAAATATATGCACATGTTTTAGTTGGAGACATTACTGTCACATCCTCATTTAAAAGACGCCTCAAGTAAAAACTGGCTCAACTCACCCCGCTCTCTCCTATCTATCTATTTTGTTTAATCTGTACAATAACTTAAGTGAAATAACAATTTTTGATTTTACCGGGGGTTATGTGCCAAACTATTTGTTAGCTGGCTTTTTGAAGTCTCTGCTGGTTGCCTGGAAATCTCACTGTGATGACAAATTCTCATATTTTTTTTTAACTTCAGAGAGCCAGGCTAGCTGTTTCCCCCTTTTTCTAGGCTTTATGCTAAGCTACTGACTGTAGCTTCATATTTCGCAATCGGTATCAATCTTTTGACCGGCAAGAAAGCAAATAAGTGTGCGTTCCAAAATGTCAAACTATTCTTTTAACATTAACTCCACACGTCTCAGTTTGCAAATTTCCTCCCAGCTTTGTAAAATGACTCCATGAATCCACGTCTTCATCTGACTCTTCTCATTGATTCAGACTGTGTTTGGTCTGACAGCTCCAGACAGACAGACAGATGGATAGCTGATATGGATGAGAAGAGGAGGTATACCTCCCAGACAGACCCGGTCTCTATGGTCAAGTAGTTCCTGGAAGAAGACGTTACATAGAGCGGACAGGATCCCGGCAATCCCACTTTACTCAAACCCTTCATCGATCAGACCAACCAGGAGTTCAGGTTTCCACCTTTCTTTGCATGTCTCTCTCTCTCTCTCTTCTTTTCTCTACTTCTTTCTTCAGTTATATCTCTGTCTTTACTGCTCTCTGCTCTAAAGTGAATTCAAGAAATGTACACATTTGCACACTGAAGAATGTAGTATATTAAAGTACTTTGAAACATGTAAACAAAGAAAATTGGCTTTACAAGTTGCTATCTTCTCTCTCTCTCTCGAAGTACTACTTAAAATGCTCAATCAGGACGCTGCTGAAACTAAAATTAGTTTTAATGGCATAAAGTCCAATATTCTCCTCTAAAGGTGAGTTTGTGCACTTGAAATAATATACTTAAAGGATGTTTCCCTGCATTCATTTGGGCAAAAAAAAATTAGATTATAGATAGATTCGATTATAGATAGATTCGATTTCCAAAGACCCAACCGCTGACTGTGCCATTTATTGATGCCTATTAATTTTGGCTTTTCATCGTCCTTCAAAATGTCCCATCTGTCTCATCTAAAACACTGTTGTTATTTTAACAGAAGCAAAAGCACCAAGACAAAATTTTAAAGTTGAGTAGAAAACCCAACATCATTTAATTAAACATTTATTTCATAAAATGAATAATAAAGTAATAAGTAAATTAATTCATAAACTTAATCCTAAAGATTTTTATGAAACCAGATCCCATTTTTTTTTTTACTTTTGGTCGGTTCTGTATTGACCTCTCTATATGTCACGAGAACCGATTTCAAACCGATTTCATACCGACTTCATACCAAATTTTTTAAAACGTGGCGATACTTGTTTTACTATAGTACCACAGGTTCTGTAGGTACCGGCAGGGCTCGAGACTATGTCGTCCCATCGTTAGCTCGTTAGCTCTGTCTGCTAACAGCTAACGTTAACTAGCTCTCCTCCTGCAGCTCTCAACACGGGAGGTACCATGATTTACATGCTGGTGCGTTCAGGCTAGACACTATTCAGTAAAAATTTGTATTGGGTGCACAGCATTATAAAATAGATAATAGAGAGGGAATTATGACCTCACCTAACATAAAACAGTATGCAAATGGTAATAAAGGAGTGCAAGTTGAAGTACATGGATGGGATTTATTGTTTTACTTTTGTTTTTACTGTGGTATCGATTTGGTATTGAGAATCGTGAAATTTCACTGGTTTTGGTATCGACTTGTTAGTTGCGGCGTCCGCAGTGGATTTAAATTGCCTTTGCATGCACAAGGCATTCACAGGAAACAATAATCTAGGATCAGAATGTTCAAGTTATAATGGTTGCCATTAGAAACACGTGGTTACTGATGGCATGACAGCAATTGCTTTTCACAATAAAAGCCACTCCGGGTTTTGCCAGTTGAATACTTTTATTGTGAAGCAGCAGCAGTAAAATAAATATATGATACAGTGTTAGCAGAGTGAACAGTAAACAGTGAAGTTGATATATGAGATGAACTTACGGACTGTAACATAAGATTCAATGCATGATTTGTTTCCTGTGAATCCTTTGTGCATAGGGAGGTCATTTGAATCCCACAGGAGCGTGGCGTACCCCGCCACTAACAATGAAAACCGCCATATGGAGAGATAATTACTGAATGTAAATACACTGAATGACTATTGCTGAATATATGCCGGCCATAAATAACATCACAAACAAGGTGTGACATCGTGAAAATCTTAAGGATTATAACTTCCCTGCCTGTCAATTACCCTTTAAGCTTTAATACTTTTAATACTGTAATTCACCATTTCTTGCTCATATTTACAAAATACAAGTATGTTTTCAATGTTCTCCTTCACTACAATGTGAATAACAGCTAATTGGTGTATTTAATGGATGATTGCGGAGAGAGAAAGAGCCAGCGATGACAGAAACAGAGATGATGAGTGGGGAAATGAAGAAATGAGCACGGGAGAAACAATGACAGAACAAGAAAATGTATTCCTCTGTGCTGTATACAGTCCTCGCTGTATTAAAATGAAGACTCCCTGAATTAGAAAATACAGAAAGTCATATCCCGACCCGTGGGAACACAGCCTGACAGGAACACAACCGGATTATGCAGACGAAATATAATTATGTAACAAACAAAATGTCATATATTCACAATCTGACCTTTTCCCATATAAGCAAGCACAAATGAAAATAGAACTGACATGCTGCAGCCAGGCTGAAACCTGGTTCTGTGTATCGAGAGTGGTGAGTGAAGTGTGTGCAAGACAGGTGCAGAGACATTTTCTCACCTCTCGGAAATGCAGTAAAAAAATCATGTAACGTATAACTCAAATTGGTCACACTCTGCTGTTCTTAT
>CAKALU010035593.1:0-12946 GCA_916700995.1 Hozukius guyotensis | reverse complement strand
TTATTTTTTCAGACATTATTCAGACTTTTTTTCAGACTTTTCTTTTTCAGACTTTTTACAGACTTTTTTCAGACATTTTCCGCATATTTTTTAGACTTTTTTTTCCGGACATTTTTCAGACTTTTTTTTTGACATTTTTCAGACTTTTTCCGGGTATTTGTCAGACATTTCCAGACTTTTTTTCTCAGACATTTTTCAAACATTTTACAGAATTTTTTTTCGGATATTTTTCAGACTTTTGTTTTGGACATTTTTCAGAGTTATTTTTTCGGACATTTTTTCAGACATTTCACAGACTTTTTTTTTCAGAATTTCTTTCAGACTTTTTTTTTCAGACGTTTTTTGGACATTTTTCAAACATTTTACAGACTTTTTTCAGACATTTTTTCGGATATTTTACAGACTTGTTTTCCGACATTTTTCAGACTTTTTCCGGGTATTTGTCAGACATTTCCAGACTTTTTTTCTCAGACATTTTTCAAACATTTTACAGAATTTTTTTTCGGATATTTTTCAGACTTTTGTTTTGGACATTTTTCAGAGTTATTTTTTCGGACATTTTTTCAGACATTTCACAGACTTTTTTTTTCAGAATTTCTTTCAGACTTTTTTTTTCAGACGTTTTTTGGACATTTTTCAAACATTTTACAGACTTTTTTCAGACATTTTTTCGGATATTTTACAGACTTGTTTTCCGACATTTTTCAGACTTTTTCCGGGTATTTGTCAGACATTTCCAGACTTTTTTTCTCAGACATTTTTCAAACATTTTACAGAATTTTTTTTCGGATATTTTTCAGACTTTTGTTTTGGACATTTTTCAGAGTTATTTTTTCGGACATTTTTTCAGACATTTCACAGACTTTTTTTTTCAGAATTTCTTTCAGACTTTTTTTTTCAGACGTTTTTTGGACATTTTTCAAACATTTTACAGACTTTTTTCAGACATTTTTTCGGATATTTTACAGACTTGTTTTCCGACATTTTTCAGACTTTTTCCGGGTATTTGTCAGACATTTCCAGACTTTTTTTCTCAGACATTTTTCAAACATTTTACAGAATTTTTTTTCGGATATTTTTCAGACTTTTGTTTTGGACATTTTTCAGAGTTATTTTTTCGGACATTTTTTCAGACATTTCACAGACTTTTTTTTTCAGAATTTCTTTCAGACTTTTTTTTTCAGACGTTTTTTGGACATTTTTCAAACATTTTACAGACTTTTTTCAGACATTTTTTCGGATATTTTACAGACTTGTTTTCCGACATTTTACAAACATTTTACAGACTTTTCTTTTCGAATATTTTTCAGACATTTACAAACTTTTTTTAGGATATTTTTCTGACTTCTTTTCTGACATTTGTTTGTTAAATTCAACTTCACTGTCTCAATCTGTTAACGTCTGGAGTGAATTGCTGCCCATTTCTTCATTCTTGCATTTATGAATGTGTTTCGTTTCACTCTGAGGAAAAAAGAAGTGTGCTTTTGAATACAACAGAATATACACCATCACTTATTTTAATGTACATTTATTTATTAATTGCTAACACTGCAGAGTATCATGCACTTTTGTGATGTTTTAATGGACTACATGCCAGTGGAAGAATAATCCACTCAACACTTTTATTATTGCTGCCACGTGGTCACTTTAGGACTATAAGAAGCATAATTGTTGTGTGAATATGATGGGTATTGTTGTGTATGGTGTGTGTTGTCTTATATACCAGTACCAAAGACAGATTTCCATTTTATGCAAATCTAATGGACAATAAAGTAATCTGAATCTGAATATTGGTTCCTAAGGCGTAACAGTATGCAGTCAGCCTCAATCAGCAGGCTGATGCTGTGATTTGTGAGGACAGGAAGTATCCCATCATTCAGATTCAAGGTGACATCTGTGGTCATGTGCTTGGCCAAACCTCCGTCAAAATTACCTCGTTGCTATGCAGCGGCCAGCCAAAGCTATTAACAGGTGAGGCTCTCTAGACAATAGCTTTGTGTGTTCCTAAGTTCCCAACACACTTTAACTAATAATACTGTAATTAACAGACCTACAATACCTTAATTAGAAGATGAATAGTTTGCTTGGCTGTACAGTACACTAGCCCCAAAAACACTTGGAAACTTCAAGCGTTGCCAAAAATAAATCTGAAATCCCTTCACCACCTTTGTCTTCAAAACATCTGTACAGTTGCATTTTTATATACTTGAGAACTCCAAGCTCACAAAATGGAAAAAAAAGAATACTGAAGAGTTTTAAGATGTTTTTATTGAAGAAAAATAACCATTTAGGACAAATTTCCATTCTACATCACTAGCCATGGGAGTGTAATGATGGTATTAAGGCCAGAAAAGAGCCCCATATTTTTTCATGTGTTGCTGGTTTCCTCCTCACACTATACAAGATCTTTTCAAGTGAACAATAGGATGATAATTCATTTAATCACTACCTCTGAAGGAGGACGTTCAGATCTCCAGTTTTGTAGAATACACTTTGTCCCAGCTACGCCCTCGAGTAATTTAAAGTATTTTTTATAGGGCTGTCAAAGTTAACGTGATAACGTATATGCAAGTTTGTTTTAAGGCCACTAATTTCTTTAATGCATTAACGCAACTTGCGATTTTTAGGTTGTAGTGGGCTCAGTTTTAAAGCTAGAATGAAGATACTGGTATCATATGAAACTAGAAAAACCTGATGAATCCATCGGTACCAACCATGTCATACTAGCTGGTAATGAAGGAGGTTAAATAACGCTCCAAACGTGCACTAAATTTTGGCGAGGAAAAACTGTCATGTCCATTTTCCCTTGATCCCTTGACCTCTGACCTCCAGATGTGTGAATGTAAATGGGTTCTATGGGTACCCACGAGTCTCCCCTTTACAGACATGCCCACTTTATGATAATCACATGCAGTTGGGGGCAAGTCATAGTCAAGTCAGGACACTGACACACTGACAGCTGTTGTTGCCTGTTGGGCTGCAGTTTGCCATGTTATGATTGGAGCATATTGTTTTATGCTAAATGCAGTACCTGTGAGGGTTTCTGGACAATATCTGTCATTGTTTTGTGTTGTTAATTGATTTACAATAATAAATATATACATACATTTGCATAAAGCAGCATATTTGTCCACTCCCATGTTGATAAGAGGATTAAATACTTGACAAATCTCCCTTTAAGGTTAATTTTGATCAGATTAAAAATGTGCGATTTAATTAATTGACAACCTTAAGTCCTTTTGTGTCTCCCAAGATCCAGACCTTAGGGTCAGATAAAATTTAGTTTTTTATAATGAGGTATTTCCAAAATGTTTCCAGCTGAGAGCAACTCCAAAGCATAAACGAAAAACAAGTTTTAAAGCCATTGCACTGTAAGCTCTTATCAGCAGCAGGACTTGATGCATCCCTACTAACTGTACATGCCTTTATGTGTTTGTTGTTGTGTGATTGCTAGGCTTTTTGTAGACCAAACATGAAGATAAATCTGATAAAGCCATACTTTAAAAACATGAAAAAAGTAGGTAGAATGTGGGCTTGATATCTTTCTGTCATGCTCTAGTTTCTCTTGATCACCAATTTGGCCGTAACTAAAAAACACCAACCAGTCTTTGTTCCTCGTCTATCCTCTGTGTTGTCACAGGATCTGAAACACGGCAACGTGATTGAGTTCTAGATTTGAAAAGAGCCTGTTGAAGCTTGGGTATAATAAATGTCGCAAAAGATTTATAGAAAAGCAACCAGCTCTTTGATCCCGTCATACCATTATCCTGTCCTTGTGCTCACTATAGGACATTTACTATTGTCTTGTCACTTTAGTGTATCGACAGCGAGATAGCAATTCATCCTAGTTGTCACTTCCTGTTAGTGTTTTTCACAGGTAAAGTCTCTTTGTATGTATGTGAGTATGTATGCCATCTCCACAGCTGTACGAGCTCGCTTAAGACCAACCACCAACTCATCTGTAGCTGTGAAAGTACGCTGTGACTGTTCACAGCACCACAATGTCTCAGTTCTGCTAGATGTGTGAAGCTGCACTATTTGGTACACAAAAAGAGCTGCTGTTGATGTTTGAATCGCTCAGTGCAGTTTCACATCAGAAGACAATCTTTTAAACAGATTACTTCAGTCACCAGCACTTAGTCCACATATTGATGTCTCTGTTAGCTCTGTGAATCCTTTCTAAGTGTCTTTTATTTGCCTTTCAGAGCACAAAGTTATTATCGTGGGCCTGGACAATGCTGGCAAGACCACTATTCTTTACCAGTTGTAAGTATCCAAACAGTAAGCTTCTTTATATGTCCACATGCATATTATGTATAATAAATGGATTTTGTGAATGTTGCAACTTAAAGAGACTGTTTGTATCTTCTTACACGTATAAATCATTGCGGGTCGGTGTCCTATGCGCGGTCGTGTGTGGCTACGCTGTTCAGACTCAGACTCCAACACAAACTACAGTGAAGCACCAAAACCTCTTGGTTGTATCTAGTGAAGCCCGTCTGTTAAACAGTGTTGGCCGCGGTCGGAGGACGCGGGGGAGACCGTAGCTTTGGTCTCCAGGACTGGAGTCTCTGCTGTACTCTGCTCCTCTGCCTGCCTTCACTAACACAACGCGCTCGTTCTCATTATTTCGCTCCACCTCTCACGTGCATGCCCGCACACTCCACACTGCAGAAGAGTTATTTTAGCTCTGAGAATATCTAGTGAATGTACAGTGGACGTTTGTGCAGAAATAACTGCTGCAGCTCCGTCAGACCAACAGAGGTTTCCCGTGTCTTGTGAAGTGACGGGGCTCCGCAGCAAGAAACGTTATCGTCTCCGACCCAAACTCCGGTGTCTCCCCTGTTCCCTCCGGCCGCGGTCGGAGGGAACAGGTCAGCTACGATACTGCCAAGCAGCTGAAATATAGAATGATATTGTGCTTTTAGCTGACGTGTGTCTCCTCACTGTTTTGAGCGATGCTCCTTCATGTCTATGTAGAGCGAGCACAAGCGCGAGCAACAGGACGCTGACTTTCGTTGACTTAACAGCCACAGGTGTCACTGTTAACAAGACATTTCTGATTCTGAAAAATAGTCCCTTTAAAGTTGTTTTTTTTGTATGTTTTAGTTCAATGAATGAGGTGGTGCACACCTCTCCTACGATTGGGAGCAACGTGGAGGAGATTGTGGTCAACAACACTCATTTCCTGATGTGGGACATCGGGGGCCAGGAGTCCCTTAGGTCATCGTGGAACACGTACTACACAAACACAGAGGTAAATAGCACAGGAGGTTATGTTGATGTCACGAGAACTGATACTACGGTAACAAGTCGATGTCAAAATTATGAAAACGTGACGGTACTCGTTTTTCTACAGTACCACAGGTAACGTTACTGCAGGTACCATCAGGGTTCGAGACTAGCTGTGTCCCGGGGATGATAGAAAATGTGTTTTGGACGCAGTAAACTCACTATCCCCGATAATGCTACATTGCGAACAACAAATCCATGTTGAAATCGGCAGGATGAGAGCTAGTTACCATTAGCTGTTAGCGGCTGATAAGCAGCACAGTCCTGCACGGAGCTAACAGCTAACACTAATGGGAGGTGCCATTTATTCACATTATGATGCATTCAGGCTCTATTCTATTCAGTAAAAATGACTATTGGACGAAGGTAAATTGTCACGTTATCATGATGTGTTCAAATGTAATATTGTAAAATGTATATATATATATCTATATATATATCTATATAGATATATAGATATATATATATATCTATATATATATATATACATAAAAACATATATACATATACAAAAATATAACATTGGGACCTTATAAGAGTGCGTGAAGAAGAAGAATGAGTGTTTTCAAACGTTTTTTTAAAAGTGGACACAGATTTAGATGATCAAATCTCTAGGCAGTCAGATATTTAAAACACTAGATATTGAATGCAGTGCCATTTGGTGGTGTTCTGCCTACTGTTTATTTTATTTATTTATTAGTTTATTTGACAGGGACAATACATAGGCATTGGTACACTTAATTAAAGTGCAACCGATGCAAGGTATATAGGACTTCTAGCCATAGCTAATTTGCAGACCTTGTCCCTGGTAAAGCTTTTAAGAAAAAGAAAAAAGAAAAATACAGAATAGCACATTGAGATGCAGTATTATGATATTAACTGTCCGTTATCTCTCTCCATCTTCTCTGAGCACAGTTTGTCATTGTGGTGGTCGACAGCACAGACAGAGAACGGATCTCAGTGACCAAAGAGGAACTCTACAGAATGCTAGCACATGAAGTGAGTATCAGGAAAAATCATTATGATTATTAAAAGACATTCTTTTTTACATGTATTCATATAAATATCCCTGGTTTATTTCACCAATCAAAAGTACAACAGCACCTTTGCCATATATCGGTTAATCGTCTTTTATCGATGTAAATATAGATATTTATAAATGTATATAGATTGTGAGAGAAAAATACCATGTCCCTTTGTGTAGCATTTGTGTACTCAGCTAAATCTGAAATGTTCCGGGAAAGCACAGACTGTCCTAGTGTAGTTACATTTCTTATCATCCTCGCACCTGCATTCTGCTAAAACTAGCTAATCACAAGTAACTCTTTTGAATGAATAGACAATGCTTTCACACAAGCAGGGTGGAAGGTGTGGGCCACAAGGGGGGGGAAGGCTAAACCAAGATTATAAAGAAATGCTGCAGTGAGGGAGCTCTTTGTCTTTTACACTGACTTTGTCTGCTGTATGGACCCAAATGCATTTGCTTAATAAATTGTAATTGCTTCTTAACTGAATGACCAGAAACGTTTTATTAAATCATTTCTCCAACAAGATAAAGTAGCCATATTCACAAACAGAATAAAACAATTTTTGTCTGCAGTGAAAATGTTGTTTTTTTAAAGGCATGTTGTGAATTTTTTGAAATGATTACATCTATCTTTTTTCAATAAATGTTGACTTTTTAGACTTTACGCTCTGGATGGGGTCAGCTGCAGCTCAGTGGGTAGAGCGGTTGTCCATGTATATAACGAATATAATAAAGTTTAAGAGTTATTGGAAACATTTGAATCACATGAGTCGGAAACAATCCTACGCAGCCACCACTGGAATCTAATTCTACAAATAATATAATACTAATAATATTAGTGTAGCCTGATCTTTATCTGAAAATGTGCAGAAATACCGGCTTTAAACACAATAAATAGACATGCAAAAAAAAGAAGAAGCTGCTCAGCATTCAAATGTTGATTTAGAACTTGAATGTCAACATTACGAACTATTAGATACAGCCCTAAAATCTACATTTCTGTACCCTCTCTTTTTTATGTCTCTTGTCTGTCCTCCAGGATTTAAGAAAGGCAGGGCTGTTGATCTTTGCCAACAAGCAGGATGTGAAAGGTTGCATGTCTGTGGCCGAGATCTCCCAGAGCCTCCAGCTTACCTCTGTCAAAGACCACCAGTGGCACATCCAGGCCTGCTGCGCCCTCACTGGGGAGGGGTGAGTACTGCACTCACTACTCACTCCTGTTATGTTAGACCAGGAGTCTGCAACCTGCGTCTCTTCAGCCCCTCTCCAGTGGCTCCCTGTGGAGTTTTAAATATGGAAATGAATAACTGTTTTTTTGTTTACATTTTTATTTATCATTGTTGTAGGTCTATGGTACGACGGTATGACGGAGTATTAGGGCCACATTGAGGGAAAAAAAATAAATCTGACATTTCCAGAATAAAGTCATAATATTACGAGAATAAAGTCATAGGTTTACCAGAAAAAAAGTTATAATATTATGAAAATAAAGTCAGAAGTTTAAGAGAAATAAAAGTCATAATATTATGAGAATAAAGTAATAATATTATAAAGTAGTAATTTAACGTGTTATTTTCTTTTTTCTCGTAAAGTTATGACTTAATTCTTGTTATATTACGACTTTTTTTCTCGTAAAGTTATGACTTTATTCTCAAATTTATTACGACTTTTTCTCGTAAAGTTATGACTTTATTCTCGTAATATAAAAAAAAAAATTCTCGTACATTTATGACTTTATTCTCGTAATATTACGACTGTTTTTCTCGTAGTTCTGACTTTATTTTCGTAATATTACTACTTTTTTTCTCGTAAAGTAATGACTTTATTCTGGAAATCTCAGATGTTTTTTTCCCTCAATGTGGCCCTAATACTCCGTAGTACATTGTCTCTTTGGCCCTCACTGCACCAGACTTATATACTATATACTTAGACTATAAACTGTGTTACCTTCATCACAATAATCAAATGTTTTGCGGCTCCAGACAGATTTGTTTCTTTTGTTTTTGCCTAAAATGGCTCTTTTGATAGTAAAGGTCGCTGACCCCTGTGTTAGAATCACACTATTGTGCTCTCACTGTATGTAGGAAACAATGTTGTTCTAATACAGAGCTGTCATCCCTCCATCTCTCCTCCACGTCCCCGTTCCTCTACGACACTCCCGACGTCTTGTCTCCCCTCCAGGTTGTGCCAGGGTCTTGAGTGGATGATGTCACGGCTGCGTGTGAGATGATGACCTTTGACTCTGATCAAGAGTGCCGCCCTTGCTCTTTGTTTTCTCTGCCTCCAGCCGTGAGCTTGAAACGAGGATGGGGGGGGGGTGAGAGGTCGGTTGACGGATGGCGATGGCTATGGCGATGGCCCTCTCCTCCTTCCTGTGATGCTGACGTGGGCAGACCGCTGCCGGGGACGTTACATTCTTCTGTGATAATTTATTTTACAAAAGACGTCTTGAACAAAAAAAAAACAACCTTTTCAGAAGGAACAACAAAAGAGACTCAAATTATTTAAACTGAAATGTGTGCACGGTTTTCCTTTCAGCAGAGGTCAGCAGAGTGTCTGACGTGGAACTGTACTGTACGTGGACTTACTCTTCAGCCGTGTCTGGCTGTAGCCCACGGTGGCCTTGCAGTATTGCCAGACTGGCTGTGGCGGTTTTTATTGCCCCCCCATCATCATCATCCCTTCCCCCCCCTGTGTGTACAGTCCAGTATTCTCTTTTAACGTGGTGCCTGCAGCCGAATGTCCGAGTGGATGATGGTTTATGGAGACTGAAACATGCAGAAAAGGAGGGTAAAAATCACAATATACCCTCTTCTTTTTCAGTCCCTATGAATAATCAGTGAAATAAAGTGTTTTTATCTGTTTCAGGTGAAATTTGCAGCGTCTCATGAATGAGTATTTTTCTTTACGGCTCCTAATTGTTAACTATATTGAGTTTCTTGTTTGTAACGTCAGTTATTCTTTTTTTAGTCACATGAGCTCTGATGCTTTTCAGGGAGCATGATGAGCAGCTACAGGAGTAGAGAGGAGAGAGAGAGCCAGAGTTAAAGTCAGCGGAGGCATTCAGGGAGAGAAGAAGAGACCCAGCAGCATACAGTGAGTGGTTAAGATAAGAAGAAAGCATAGTAGGACTGTCAAAAATCGAATTAATGAGAACGAACACAAACCAAAGCCCAACTATTCCACTCAAATGTGTTGCCTCCGCTGCCTCACTTTGTTGATACTATAGGTTTGACTCCTCTGGGGTCTCATTTATAAAACAGTGAACGTAGGATCCACACTAAATGTTTGTATACACACTAGGGCTGTCAGAGTTAAGGCGATAATAACAGGTTAGCGCAAATTCGTTTTAACGCCACTAATTTCTTTAACGCAACTTGTGATTTTTAGGTTGGAGCGGGCTCAGTTTTAAAGCTAGAGGGAAGATACTGGTATCATATGAAACGATAAAACCTGATGAATCCATCGGTACCAACCATGTCATACTAGCTTGTCATGAAGGAGGTTAAATAACGCTCCAAACGTACGCTAAATTTTGTCGCGGCAAAACTGCCATGGCCATTTTCAAAGGGGTCCCTTGACCTCTGACCTCCAGATGTGTGAATGTAAATGGGTTCTATGGGTACCCACGAGTCTCCCCTTTACAGACATGCCCTCTTTATGATAATCACATGCAGTTTGGGGCAAGTCATAGTCAAGTCAGCACACTGACACACTGACAGCTGTTTCTGGACAATATCTGTCATTGTTTTGTGTTCATTGATTTCCAATAATAAATATACATACATTTTGCATAAAGCAGCATATTTGCCCACTCCCATGTTGATAATAGTATTAAATACTTGACAAATCTCCCTTTAAGGTTCATTTTGAACAGATAAACAATGTGCGATTAATTTGCTATTAATCATGATTAACTATTTTAATCGATTGACAGCCCTTTTATACATACAAATGAGGAAATGTACGTATGCCAAAACTTTTCAGTTTTATTAAACCGTGCGTACGCCTGCCAGTGCACAATTTCCTTTCATAAATCCCAAATCAACTTGGAAATGTCCGCACGTGTATCAGCCTCATATCCCGCCCTCTAAACGCCCACATTCATCCATAAATGGTCAAAGACGAAGCGCCTCATGAATGGGTCTTTACGCATTACGCAGCACACTGTAAACCCAGATTTTATTTGAATTAAACTTTTAAAGGGACTGTTTGTAACTTTTTAAGCGTATAAATGTACCGGGTCGGGACACATGCTCGCTCAGCTCGCTCCACCTCTAGACGTGAACGCGCGCTCACACCACACTGCAGAAGAGTTAGTTTAGCTCTGAGAATATCTAGTGAATGTACAGTGGACGTTTGGGCATAAATAACTGCTGCAGCTCCTCCAGACCAACAGAGGTTTCCCGTGTCTTGTGAAGTGACGGGGCTCCGCAGAGAGACACGTTGTAGTCTCGTTACCGACCGGGTGCCGGTGTCTCCCTGCTCTCTCCGGCTGCGGGCGGAGAGAGCAGGGAGACATGCTGCAGAGCCCCGCTACCTCAGCCTGCGCTGAGGCAGGAAAAGCCAACACTAGGATCAGATCTAAATCATGTTCATGGAGAGACCTTGGTCTGGTCAGCTAACATTACTGCCAAGCAGCTGAAATATAGAGTGATATTGTGCTTTTAGCTGACGTGTGTCGCCTCACTGTTTTGAGCGATGCTCCTTCATGTCTATTTAGAGCGAGCAAGCGCGAGCCCGACGCTGACTTTCGTTGATTTCACGGCCACAGGTGTCGCTGTTAACAAGCATTTCTGAAAGTTACAAATAGTCCCTTTAAGTGGTCATTACTTATTCTTTCGTGTTTTATAAGAAACCGGTGTCATTACTAAATCAAATCAGTTGTTTGCACTAATCAGCTGAAGTTTGCAGTGCAGTAATCATGTTAAGCAGAGATAACTTGGTATGTTGTGTTTTAAGCAGAGATAACTTAGTATGTTACGTTTCTGTAGGGAGGGGAGGGGCCTGTTTCAAATTCAAGGTGAGCTGATTACAGAGCTCCGTCAGAGAGCTCCCTGCGGGAGAAGGACCGTTAACACCGAGGAGAGAGTCCGTCCTCTCTGCTGCTCCCACCGGGTACTCTGAGAGAGCTGTGGGTCTGTTTTTGAAAGCAACGTGGTGGAATGGTGAGTGTGTCTGATATCTTTCAAGGGAAATTAATTAACGTTACTAAAAAGACTGCGGCGGTGACCGCAGGTTAGCTACAGTTAGCTAAAGTTAGCTAAAGGTGGCTTAAAGCCGTGGGCACACTGCCCGCATGAGGCTCGCGTGGCGTCTGCGTCGCGTGGTGGCTGCGTGATGCAGGAGTCTGGTGTTCACACTAGACGCCTGTCGGCTGCGTGTCCGCTGCCTGTCAGCTGGGTTTCTGCTGCTGCTGTCAGCCCTTTCTTTCTGCATAGAGTTTGCCTTTTAATGACCATTTAACTTCATGATAAATATAATTTATATTTATTTTAGACAGAGAAAGGTTCAGAAACGTGTGGTAATTAGTAAATAATAGTAATAATCCACAATTAAAACTCCGTACTGTATTCATTTATGATGCTTTAAATGTGTTAAATATGCACTTCTGTTCTACGTCATGTTAAAGGGACTATTTGTAACTTTCAGAAATGCTTGTTAGCAGCGACACCTGTGGCCGTAAATTCAACGAAAGTCAGCGTTGAAAAGATCTGAAAAATGTCCGAAACAAAAGATCTGCAAAATGTCCGAAAAAAAAGATCTGCAAAATGTCGGACAAAAAAGTCTGAAAAAAAAGATCTGAAAAAATGTCTGAAAAATGTCTGAAACAAAAGATCTGAAAAATGTCCGAAAAAAAAGACTGAAACAAAAGATCTGCAAAATGTTGGACAAAAAAGTCTGAAAAAAAAGATCTGAAAAAATGTCCGAAAAAAAAGATCTAAAAATGTCGGACAAAAAAAGTCTGAAAAAAAAGTCTGAAAAATGTCTGAAACAAAAGATCTGAAAAATGTCCGAAAAAAAGTCTGAAAAATGTCCGAAACAAAATATCTGAAAAATGTCCGAAAAAAAAGTCTGAAAAAAAAGATCTTTAAAAATGTCGGACAAAAAAAGTCTGAAAGAAAAGTCTGAAAAATGTCGGACAAAAAAAGTCTGAAAAAAAAGATCTGAAAAAATGTCCGAAAAAAAAGTCTGAAAAATGTCCGAAACAAAAGATCTGCAAAATGTCCGAAAAAAAAGTCTGAAAAAAAAGATCTGCAAAATGTCGGACAAAAAAGTCTGAAAAAAAAGATCTGAAAAAATGTCCGAAAAAAAAGTCTGAAAAATGTCCGAAACAAAAGATCTGAAAAATGCCGGACAAAAAAAGTCTGAAACAAAAGATCTGCAAAATGTCCGAAAAAAAAGTCTGAAAAAAAAGATCTGCAAAATGTTGGACAAAAAAGATCGAAAAAAAAGATCTGAAAAAATGTCCGAAAAAAAAGTCTGAAAAAAAGTCTGAAAAATGTCGGACAAAAAAAGTCTGAAAAAAAAGTCTGAAAAATGTCTGAAACAAAAGATCTGAAAAAAAGTCTGAAAAAAAAGTCTGAAAAATGTCGGACAAAAAAGTCTGAAAAAAAAGATCTGAAA
>CAKALU010035590.1:0-45009 GCA_916700995.1 Hozukius guyotensis | reverse complement strand
GGGGGGGAGGGGACCGAGGCCTTGGGGGAACAAAGCCTTATTTCAAACTTGCCGAAAACAGGGGTCTTTATGCTGTGATGCTGGGGCCCCCTCCTATGTAGGGAGATGTTATCGCAAAGATGCAATATCCACCTCGGCATAGGGCCGGGGGGGCGGCTGCATAGGCCTCCAGTGTTACACTAAGTACCCTGGGGCACTGACCTCACTAATGAAGTCTCCCTTGGCTGCTGCTACCCACTACTGTACCCTCCTTTGTCTTTCACACGGGGATCTCTCACTCTATTTGTCTGTCTGCCTTTCCGTCAGCCGGCCTGGCTGGCTGTTAACAACAGCTGTGTGTGTGCGACCGCTCATATTTTGTCTACTTTGATAGTTTGTTTACAGAGCTTATTGTTGGTCTGTTTTGTCCTTGCATGGCGATGTTTGCTCGCTCTGTCTGCCCGTCTTGATTCGAACGTCTGTCTTCCTGTCTCATTCGTCTATCTGCACGGCTGTCTCCATAGCCCACTTTGAAGTGTCTCCCTGATTTACTGTCCGGCTGTCTCTTATAGTCCTTTTTGACTTTGAAGCTTTCACTTATCTAACCATCGGAGCCTCTTCTCTTACTCACTGCGACTTTTATACGTGGCCTTGTGTCGCATTTAAAAGATGTTACACCAAGCTCTTCGGGGAATCCACAAAGTGGGAAAAGGGAAATTTGATTTTTGCGAGATGGGGATCGGGGAGAAAAGCACAATTAAAGTGGACGCCCCGCATTCCTGCGTGGAGCCAGCGGCCTGGGGATAGGATTTGCTCAGTTTTCCTGACAGCTTGGAAATCCCACCACTCCACGGCTTGATCCTCGCCTCGGCTCGCATCTTCTGTCCCAAACCAAAATTTTAAAATGATATTCATTAAGAGGAGAGCCAGTAGAGGGGCTGAGAGGAATTTGTGTGAGCTGCAGAGACGTGGAGGACTTGGAGGCTGCGAGAGCTGTTGACAGCTTGATTTCACTGTAAAAACACATTCATAATTGTGATGTTTTTGTACGGATTCTGTATTTTACACACACCAGAGAATCACAAGAGGGACCGGTGGTTCGCAAACTCTAAAATACTTGAAGAGTAAGGGTTGTGACGAGGTGCTGATGACTGGAAATACACTTGAAAGTTGGAAAAAAAGTGTCGCACACTCTGGCTGCATATGCATTTCTTTTATTCTGATGACGTTTCAGCCCTCAGGCCTTCTACAAGATCAAAAATCCAAACTCTACCATAATCTGATTTAGCTAGGTCTTTTATCCCAGTGAGTTTTATACAGTCATCATATTGGATGGGTCCTCCAGCCCCCTGTTGATGCTGCTAAACTGTCACCGCTCTCTGAATCCACCAATCAGCCAAGGGGTGTGGCAACCCTTCTTTGAGGCACCGAAGCAAAGAGCGCAGGTCTCTCTGCAATCCCACAATGCCCTGCCCCTAGAGAGCCAAAGTGGAAAGTTTGCTTTAGCACCCGCTGGGTTTGAAGATGAAAGAGCTTTGGGATGACATGGGTCTATGGTCGGGGGGACGAGGGGGAGCACTGAGCACGGGGTGGGGGGCTTATATCTCTTTATCCCGTCTGGCGTGCTGTGGCTGGGCTCGACCCACATCAGCTGTCCACTTTTCTCCGGCTGCCAGTCGCCGTGCAGTCCAAAGCTGGCCTGTCTGCTGATGGATTACCTGAGCGAACGAGCGTACCCCTTCATCCCCTTTTGCGCCGAATATACAACTCGCCCCACCCCGGCCTGAAAGCCCTCACCTGAGCACCCCTGCATGGCCCTGGGGTGCAGTTATAAAAAGATGAAGGGGTCTGGAGCTTGGGCCGGGTGGGGCCGGACTAGGGCATTGGCAGGGGTTTGTGGAGGGGGACTGCTGTAGTGGCGTTTATGGGGGCTAGCCAGGATTAGTTGGCGGCTGGCGGTTATTGATTCAATTTGAGATGCTTTTTTATCTGCAAGCCGCCTAAGGCCAGCGCACATGCTAGCTTCCTCCAATGGGGCCTAATCCCTGCTGGTTATAAAAGGAATATGCCTTTGGTGGCGGAGGAGATGCTCCGAATGCCTGCGCTGCAGCAGAGGAGGCATCTGTCATGTGTGTGTTTGGTTGAGCCGGCGCTGGGATCAGGGGGGCTCGGCATGTTGGCTGCAGGTTTTAGCCGGTGCTGAGAGCTAGAGTAGGGAATGAGTCGGCGTACTTTTGGTATGCACTCACAATCTGCACTGCCGGGTGTCCATGTCTACGGCATTAACATGCATGCATGTTGTAGTTTAACTTGCAGCTCAGGAGGGACACATTTTTTACCTTGGCCACACAAGTGTGCGATCGAGCATTCAGTGACGCTAGATTAAAGTAAAACGTGAACTGGGACTAAAGAGATATAATTCCATAAAATGTCTTTCACTTCTCTATCTTATTGCAAAAGGACAAATCGCCTTATATCTTTACAAACTTGAGTGAAAAGAAAGAAAATGAGTGACAGGCACCAGAAGAGAGTGAGTGGCAGAGACCAGAGGTTAATGAGAAGACCAACAGAGGCTGATGGATGATGAAAGAGTGATTCAGCTCTTTTTCTCCTCCCCTCCCTAACCCGTGTGTTTATTCTGAGATTGTCATTTGTCATTGGTGGAGGGCCCTTTCTTTCCCTCCCGCGACAGCCAGCTCCAAATCATGCGCAGACAGATGGAGGGGCCAGCAACTCAAATAGAGATGGGATGGGGTTGGTGGGGTGGGGGGGGTGTAGAACCAAGGCCAGCATCCCACGTTTGATGTCTCTCCCCTGGGCCTCATCCGCTCTGTCACCCCCCCCCGGACGGCGCTGACAGATGGAACTTCGAGACACGGACCCACCGGGGACAGTGACACAGAAGTATGAAACAGAAGGAGGGATGAGTGTGAAAGATGAATGGCTTGATGAATGGAAGTTGATGTATGAAACAATGCGAAAGAGCAACAGCATCTCGCCATTTCGGCCTTTCATCGTGCGAGATGCGCGACTCAGATATCATGTACCACAGTGAGCATTGTGTTAATCGATAACACATTTTCACTTGTAGAAGCAGCCGTCAAGAAAGAATGTCACAGTGTTATTGGCACTCGTCTGGCCAAGTAATCTGAATGAGGCACTTTACAGTGTTAACTAACTAGTACAATTGTGTTAGTAGTAGTGTAATAGCTCCAGTAGTAGAAATGGTAGTAAAGCATGCTGCTACTAGTTATTCCTGTTGTAGAGAGTTGATAGTTCTACAGGTAACCACTAGAGGCTGACAAACAGCTGTGACCAGCCACAGCTTGCCACAACTACTGACTACTGCACTGCAACGCCACACAAATTAAAAGCAAACAATCAGATACTACACACACATTAATATTCAGCAGTATCCGCTCTCATGCAAGCAAACCGCTCACCAGCTTCAAGAAGGAAGAGGTTTTTTATTTCCATTCTGCAACAATTTCAGGCTCGACTGGCAGACTGATATTCTCAGTGTGTCTCAGATTTGTTGAAAGGCAAGAAAGACTCTTTATTCATTTGTTAGGAGGACAAGATACATCCACAGTGTATAGCCGTGTAGCTGTATAATCCTGAAAGTGTGCTGTTGAAGCCATTTCTGCTCAACACAATTAACAGGATTTCCTGAATACGTAAAAAAAAAAAAAAGGGATGATGTAAGGTGATTGCATTCATCAAATCAACCTACTTATCCCCGCTAGCTCTGTTCAGTTTCCTCTTTCCAATCACGTCTGCGCTGCCAAAGCAGTGCCAGCATCGTGCCGGTATGAATGGATAATTGTTGTTGTGTCTATACCTCTTGCCCAATATGGAATTTGAGAAGCTGGATGCGGTGCAGGGGGACAGTGGCGGTGCCAACCATCTGGGGCTTTCACCTGCCACCCTGCCCATGAGCCAAGCAGGGGACCTGGATGGATGTTAGAGGGCCGGAGGTGCTGGTGTCAGCTGCCTGGAACAATTCAGACATTCTCATTTCCAGCTACCTAGGTGCAGGAAACATTTCTGCTACACTGTTTTTTTCAGAGTAGAGATGGTGTGTGGTTTTCAGGTCCTCTTATTCCAATCAACTCCCTGAGTTATCACTTCTACCTACCAGTCTTCCTACTCACAACCACCCTGCAACCCAAATTCCATTTGCTTGCTTGACTAAGAACTTAAATAGTTTGTATTTAATGCCAAGTATAAAAAGAGATAATGGACTGCCAGCTTTCTTTAAAAACTCTTTCATTAGCCTGCTTCTTTCTCATTACGTCTCTTGGATACTCACTTCATAAACGCATGGGACATGCTTTCATACAGTAAATTAATTTGGGGGAAATAATTATGTACTACTGTAAATGCATCTCAAGAGACATCTTGCTCAACTGGCCTTGATATGGGCCTGACATTTTATAGGCTGGAAGTAGGGATGCACTGATACCGGATCGGATATCGGGCCGATACTGACTCAAATAGCTGGATCGGATATCGGTGACAATGGGGCCGATCTATTCTATTCAGTTCTATTGTTATATATGATATACATTATAGACTTGAATTGTAATTCCTGTTCATTTTGAAGATTTTATTACCGAGCTGCTGGCGTATGATTTATTATTTTAATGATAAAAAACAATTCAGTAAATTTATATCTGTATTTATTTGTCCCATTTAGTTTGACAAAGTTAGGAAGGCAATGTTTAAGTCAAGCCTGATGTTTCCTTACACATAAAAGAATGATCCCAGTCACTTCCACACAGTGACGCATACAGCTTATTAATCAAACACTGGTATCGGATCGGTACTCGGTATCGGCCGATACCCAAAGCCCAGGGATTGAAAAAGTTGGACCGCTGCATCCCTAGCTGGAAGTAAATATCTGATATATTTTGCTTCCAAGCTATTTTAAAGACAGAAGCAGATAAGATTCTGGCTTTATCCACGTCTGTTTTTGCTTTCGGTCCATGATGAAATGCACATATTTGGCTGTTATCACTGTCAAGAGATTATAAAACTGTGAGCGCTGACATCTTGTACTCTCTCTCTCTCTCTCTCTCTCTCTCTCTCTCTCTCTCTCTCTCTCTCTCAGAGAGAGAAGAGTACAATCTGTCGCGAGTACATGTTACCGCGCATTTGATCAGTTTTGATGAATTTGTGGAGTATGTATCCCCACGGTAACGGAGAGATGTTGCCCCGTTGCTCATGTGGTGGCAATCGGGATGCCTGGCATCTGTGTTCATGTTGGGGCCAAAGGGGCAGGTCGAGTTTAGCTCCCCTGGCCTTTGCAGCCTGGAGCTCATTTAGCCCCCCTGCATTATGTCCTGTATTTGTCCGGCCTTTCTGATTGCTGCTGCAAGCCTCGGGGAATGCGGAGCACTTATGCACAGTTGTCATTGCAGTCTCATTCCAGAAGCTGCATTTGATGGGGACATGTAGGTGTGTCACATCCACAAGAGCTTGTGTCACTGAGTTCAAGTGTTCTGTACACTTGTAAATTGATGTATTTTGCAGCACAAGTTTGTTTTTGTGCTATACAGAATAGTAGGTCTCTCCCTCTCCTTCCATTGTAAGAGGCCTAAACCAGAACCTGTTGCCCATAAACATTCCACATTTTGGAAGTCATGGACCAGACTGAATAAATGAATGTGCTTGCATCCCATATAATGGGAAAAACTCCAAGCTATTGTAATCCAAAGTCTTGCAATACTTTCATTTGCTCCAAACCTTAAGTTGAGAGATTTGCACTGAAACATGAGTTTGCTCACATACACGCCATCCCAAAAACATGCAATGAAACGTGCCCTCACACTTATGTCAAAAGTGCTGCATGAGAAATCTACAAGATCAAGATGTATATTGAATGCCCCCCACTCACTCAACCCAGGCAGTGTGCAGTAAGTATAGTACTCTAGTGATGATGCAAGAGCAGGCTTGGGTGCCCCCGTTCCCTCCTCCCCTCTTCTCCCCACCCCTTTCCTCGCCTCACTCTTTCCTCCCTCAAGAACCCCCTCCCCACCTTAAACCCCTCCTCCTGAACTGACATGGCACCCACCAGGCCCGGGGACCAGGCTGGGGATTCTGAGGTGGCGCCCAGACTCGGATTATTTACAAGAGCTGTAGCGCTGCAGAGACTGTGGTATTTCTTCTTTCAAATGCCTGGGATGGAAAGGCATGTTATGGGGAACACAGAATCTCTAAGGCCAGTTACTCTCGCTTGCTCTTTCTCCTCCTTTCTGTCTGTTTTTTGCAGTGTAGGAAGACACAGTCTGAGTCGAGAGTCATGCAATCTCACATGCTTGTAATCATGAGAAACACACAACTGCTACTAAACAGTTTCTGCTTTGAGATTAAGAAGGAGCATGCTCTAAAGGTCGGTGCAGCAAGATATTGTAGTTTTGGGAAATTAATTTTCTTGCTTCTCTGGAATGTATCAATGTAGGCCGCCCCTGGGTCCCTCTAAAGCTCCCGGTATCACTTCTCTAGCCTTTTGTGACCAAGCAAAATGTTCTCCAGACTCTGTGACTGCTGCTGGGCAAGACACCTGAGCCAGCCCTGCACACATGCTTCTGCAGGGGGGACCGCGAGCATGGTATGGTAGCAGGGTGAAGATAGGGGAAATCGCATGGATGCGATCCGGCATTGATGCCATGTTCCACATGCCCAGAATAGCCAGCCGTTCACGGATATCTCAGTACGCACAAACACTGTAAATTAGAGGCCTGCAGGTGGCAAAAAGGGTCGTGAAAAGGGGGTTGGGAGGGAGAGGGTTGCAGCTAACTGTGGGGTGGGGGGTTGTTTCTGGGGAGTGCGAGGCAGTGTGGAGTCAGCAGGGGTCGGGTTTGCTGTCTTGGGTATCAGCATCCGGACGCCGACGCCAAAACAGCACAAACTGGAGAAACGATTAGACGAAAGGGAGAGCAGGGGGGGGGAGATGGAGGGACCTCCAGCGTGGGTCACGCTGTTTCACGGCTACTGTAGCCCCCCGGAGAGATGAAGACATGGCAAAAAAGGGAACGGAAGGGGGGCTGGAGGAGTATGAGACAGCAAAGAGGAAGGAGAAAGCCTTGGCGTCAGTCGGGAGTTGGGGGGGCGGTATGTTATGACATGGAAATCCCAGCCTGTTGGTCATGCTGGCCTGCGTGGGGCTTTGAGCGGCAGGAAGGCCTCAGAGTCCAGCCTGGCTGCCTCCTACCTGGAGCTGGTTGGAGCCAGGGCGCAAGGAATGAACCTGTCACCGACTCCTGCTTGTAAACAAACCAAATACCGTGGGAAAGATGAGGTGCGAGGCAGAGGATGCTGCCGTCTCCATGGCCTGTCTCTCTTTCTCCCTCTCGCTCTCGCTCATCAACCCCCAACTTTTTCCTCTTGTGTCAGCGAGAAATCAAATACCACCCCCTTCCTTCACCGATGTCCTGAACTCGTGAACTTTGTGCAAAGCATGCGCCGTTTTATTTGTTTGCCACGTGAAGTATCGAGGTGAGCCAAAAGCTGGAGCTCAGCTCCTCGTGCCTGAAAGAGACTCTTCAATTCAAGAGCTCATTAACCGCACAAAAAAGATCCAATTCCTGCCTGCCATTCCTAATGATACATGTTATGGATATTAATATAGTTTCTGCGGTTCCAACATTTCACTGTGCTCCCCATAGTTTTAAATGTTGTCTTCCCTGTTGGGGATAAATATAGATCTCTGCCCTCGGTTCAGCGTGTTTGAGTTTGAGAGTTCCAGCTAGTTTACTCTTTTAATAATAAACGAGTGAACCAGAATAGCCAATATTGCGGGTCTCTATGGCAACCACAGGCTTTGCATATGAGAGATAGAGAACATGGCCACCAGCAGCCAGCCGTTTTTAAACCTTGACATTTTTGGAGCGATACCATTACAAGTTAGTCCAAGACTTCCCATCGCCAACCCAGCCATGAAACCCACCCTCAATGTTCTTTCCAGTTTTGGATACATGTCTTTTCCCCCCCCTCCTCCTCCTCATTCTCTTCTCCCAGACAGGTCCCACAAACACAGCCTGTCATTTTTAATAAATGCTTGAAATTAAGCACTGTTTTTTGTCCCGGTAGATCTAGAAATGACTAAGCAGTGGCGGGTTGCAGAGACTCTCTGGAGAGGCCCTAGGGTGAGGGAATGGAGCTGGAAGGAGGAGCTGGCCCCCGAGACGCCTGCGAGCCGTCGGGATACACACTGGCCCGGCCACAAAAATGAGCCTCTGGCCAGTGTTGGCCGCCCCTCTGGCTTTACACAAATACACTCTCACTGACACACGCACACACCAGTGGAAAAGTGTGCCTGGAGGTGGCTGAGGAGCATGTAGGGAGGAAGAAAGATGATGGGAGAATTTGGGAATAGAAGGGTAGAAGCGGAGGGTTGGGGTGTTGTAAATTCATTCATATTTCTACCCCCCCCTCATCCCTGTACGAGCAAGCCAAACCTCACTGGGTGAATCAGTGTTCCTCGTAAACAAGCCGCAAGCACACAATGGCGCCTCCAACTCTGGAGAGTCAGGGAGAAAGAAATGAGAGCATAAAAGAAGAAGAAGAAAAGAGTGACAGGAAGAAGGCATGCCAACCTTTAGACATGCTGGTGAGGGGAACACACTCAGCAGAATGCGCAGAAAAACAAGAATAAATAAAACGGCAAATAAATCAAGAAGCTGTCATCAAGAGGCTTACAGGAGGATTGTAATTGATCCTGACTCCCATCTATCAGTGTGCCTGTGGATATCATGTCAGTGTCAGTGCCATTTTTAAAGTTGATGTCCATGTATTTTGAGGCTTTACAATGCACTGCAATTGCATTGGCTTGGCTGCAACACATATGCGACAAGAGCCCACCCGTTCTCAAGAGTCTAATTAAGCAGCATACACTTGTATTGTATGTACAGTGTGATTGTTTTGTGAATTGCAACGTATAATATATATTTCATGCCAAAATCAAACCCCTTGGCGGCTCGCGGAGAGTCGTACACAACTCTTACCGTCGTGTTTTAGTCCTCGAGCTCTACCGTGATTGCACACAAAAGCAACAGGACCCTCTTAGGACTAATGTATTCAGATTACAGGCAATTATGGCTTATTACCATTTTGTGGGGGAAGCGGGGCTCATTTGCAGTATTTGTTCAGTGAATGTCTAATAGCGGGGAAGGGGGAGGGCGCCTCGTGCTTCCTGCTGCGCGAGCCGAGATGCTGCAGGAGAACCGTAGCGTAGCGCAAATATTAACGACTCATTTCCCCCTCACCTGGAAGACGAGAGTGGAGCTAATCCAGATACATCAGCGCTAATAGCCCAAATAAATCACTGGCGAGCTCACATTGTTGTCTTTCGGAGGAACAGATAATGGAAAATCAAGCCATGGTCTCATGAAAGGAGCATAATTTACTCATGTTTGAACTTCTTTTAAACTATCTCTGTGCTGCTACAAAGTACTCTGATTAAACATTTTTAGTTGAGTTCTTGACATGTCAACAAACGCCACACCATCACCATCTTTTTGTGTCGCGTTCCTTTGGCAAAACTTCTGTGTCCCTTTGCTGCAATTATACACACATGCTCAAATAGACCTCCCTTTTTCTTCAGCCTTTCACTTCTGTCTCTTTTTGTTTCGTCGCAGTGATTCTGTCAGTAATCACAGCGCGGTGTGTGTCTTTGTAGTGGCGAGCGGTGGGGCTAAGTGAGGTCAGTATTTAGATTTTAAGCTGACACGGCGGTGTGCTGTTTACACAAGAGATGCTGTCATGTCAGATATTAACATTTGTGAAATCTTTACGCCAATCAAATCACTGACTAATCAAATGTTAAATATCTGGCCGCGGGGACTAGCTTCATGGCTGGCCCAGCTTAGCGCAAGCAGGCCAAAATCAATGTCGCTCTCGTCCAATTTGCTGAAAAACAAAAACAGCCTGAGCGTAAGTGTTAAGTGGTTTTTGGAAAGTTGGGTACCTAGAGGATTTCTTCCACTGACAAGAATATTAAGAAGCTTTATTAGGAGCAAACTTCCCCTTTTACCTCAACGTCAGTGCTGCTAATTTGCCGATGCACCCCCCAAAAAAATGACACTTACTGGCTAATACACCGGTGCTGTCAAACTCAGCATCTCCTCCAGTGAAACCTTTTGCCACACCAAATGTGCAGCATGAAAGGCTTGCTGTGTGGACTCTCCATTTTTTGTTGCCGTGCGATGGGAGTCTGCGGCGGCGTATTTAGGTGTACGGTTTGGGACAGGAAGAGGGGAAGCGCTGAGGTTATTTGATTGCTTCATTATGGTCATATATATGGCCATATATTTATGTATACTTTGTTATGTATGTCATTACATGTACACCAGTGAGTGTTTGTTTGTTTGCGTGCTTGTGTGTGTGTATGTGTGTGTGTGTGACTGAGTAAAGAGGGCTCAGTGTTTGGACCACCCTGTGAGCTGGGCTGAGTGACAGCATGGGCCTCAAGACTCATGCAGTACACACACACACACACACACACGCTCAAGAACATACAGTACTCGAACACACACGTCAGCAAGCTCATTTTTCAACATGTTTTCTACTCTATTAATGTCTCATGACTAAATACATATCATGCTCCAAAGCAAACACGCTGTATTAAAATGAAATAAATCACTTTGGGATGAGGAGAGAACACACACTCTCTCTGGTACCACCCAGTAGTATCGCAGCGAGTGTACCTGCTGTTTTAACCCTACACCCCTATACCCCGTATTTCTCAACACCTGATTTGAAAAGACAGGCCAAACATTATTAAGGTGCTTTAGGAATAATATTTTCTCTCTCTCTGTGAATTTGAGGAATAAAGTGAATGTGGTGATGACATAAAGCTAAATTGAAATGAATTGTTACTTACTTTCAGACCGCTTTGACTGTAATTTCCCATTAGTCACCAGTTGTTTCTCTTTATTACGGTGTTTCCATGTAATGAATAGAGGCACGAGTCCAGTTATCCACCACAATGAAGTGCTAGCCTCACTAACAGTGTGTATTTAGGCCCCCAGTCAGAAATTCATAACAGGTCAGGCTGTAATGATATCATTCATATCAAAGGCTTATTTTTCCACTTAACATTTCTTATTAGCTGGTGGACTAGTGTCTGCCTGACCCCCTGCTATCATGTAGAGCGCACATACACACACTCATATTCAGTGGTGGTTTCGATATGCTCATGAGTATACTGTATAGACCGACATTTATTTCGTGGAAGCATATACAAGAGCTATAAAGTACAAAAACATTGCCATATTTTATGAGAAAACAAATCCATCATGTGCAGAGTTTGTGATTATGTTTGTTGTTGTTTTTTGTATCTGTGTGTGTGTGTGTGTTTGTGTGTGTGTGTGTGTATTACTCATGTTGTGGGCACATAAATCTATTTACACAGTCAAATTGTGGGGACTCGCCTTCCTTTTGGGGACAAAACGCACGTCATTATAACGTAAATCATTCCATTTTAGGGTGAAGACTTGGTTTAAAGGAACAGTGTGTAACATTTTGGAATATAATATTCATAACTATGTTTTCATTAGTGTGTAATCACCTGAAACTAAGAATCGTTGTGTTTTTGTTAGCTTAGAATGAGCCCTTAATGTCTACATAGGGAGCGGGTCTTCTTCACGGAGTCCGCCATGCTGCTCTGCCATGTTTCTACAGTAGCCCAGAACGGACAAACCAATCACTGGATCTAGAGAGAGCCTTTCACGTTTTTACATTATCTGAAGGTCACCGTAGTTCTCCGACACGCTTGTGAAAATGCGCTAACGTGAGCCGCAGAGTGCAAAATCGTTGTACCGCCAGCCGGCGTCTGTTGCTCCTAAAGTAGTGTTATTGTGGTAAGGCGAAGCGAACGGCGTTACCACGGTTTTGCACTCACGTTACAGCAGTCTTGGAAAGGGAGGAGTGAGTGGAGGGGTACTCAGTTGGTTGCAATCTGCAACCACACCACTAGATGCCACCAAATCCTACACACTGTACCTTTAAGGTCAGGGTACGGTTAGGGTTAGGGTTAAGATTAGGCAAGTAGCGGTTATGTTTAGGGTAAGTCTGCAGGAAATGAATGAATAAAGTGTGTGGATATTTGTGTGTTAGCCATGCAGTTTTCCTTCATATCTAGATCTAATGCTTGTGCTTTTTTGTCCATCTGAGCCATGACTAGTGGAGAAAATGTCCGTTTTGCAATTGCAGTGAACCTCAAACTTGCAGCATACTCAAGAGTAGCAACACATCTTGTGCATGTCATGTGCAGCCACGCCTGTTCGGTACCTCTGTAGTTTCATAGTGAGCAAGAGAAAAGCCTAGGATCCATCCAAATATGATGTCAAATCCTAATTCTCATCATAGTTAATCAAACCGCACTAAAGCACTCCCTTACATATGACATTTCCCATAATTCCTCCCATGTAACATCATTTATTTACATAGAAGAAGCTCAGCTTAAATCCTGCGTATGAAACGTTTCTTGCCGTCAGGTGGTCACCTCAGGACACCATCCTGGCCAGTGCCTTTATCCCCTGCATGTCTGGATAAAATGAAGGATGGAAACTTTGATACACTTTTTTGGAATTGTTAAAAGTCTCTGGATCCATGACCGTGACCATGACATCAATGAAGAATCACTAGCTGTCATACAAAGGCCTTGAAAATCAAAAAATATGCTGTTATCTGGTAGTTATCAAGAGGAACAAAATGATTTCATCTTCCATCTGTTGTCGTAATTGACGAATTCCAATACAGTTTAATAGCTATAAATTACACGGTTGAACCGGTGTGATAAATCCTTCTGTTTGACCTCTTAACCTCTCTTCTGTGACGTCCTCTGTTGTCAGATGGTAACTGTACTGATACTGATACCGAGTCTCAATGCTTATAGTTTAATAATATTACTGCATAGCGGAAGTCCTAAAAATAAGACTGCTGAGAGGCAACTAATCTAGCAACTGATAAACCGGCCGTCTCAAATTAGAGGCCAGCGTTGCTAAATGAGAAGCTGATGGGAACTTTCTCTTATTACTCTTGAACTCATATAGTAGGTCCTTGCTATGGGGCTGTCCCTCTGGATCTGCCAACACATAAAACATTAGACAGTACTGAAAAAAGCAGCATGACTACCAGTGTCAAATTCATACTTTGGGCACCTTAAGGTGGGCTAGTAGGGGTGGGAATCACCAGAGGCCCCACGATACAATATTATTATTATATATTTAAACAGTTTGCAATATGCTGAGTATTGCAATAAGATATATTGTGATATATTACCTTTTTTCAACTGCAAATTAAGCAGTTTGTCAACATCTGTTTTATCTAATAAGATACAGTTTTCACTCTGTTCATCTCAGAGTTTTCATTGACATATCTTGAGGTCAGAGGTCAAGGGGCCCCTTTGAAAATGGCCTTGCCAGTTTTTCCTCGCCAAAATTTAGCATAACGTTGGAGCGTTGGTTGGTACCAATCAGTTTCTTATTGTTTCACAGGGCTTATACTCCTCCTGGAGAAACACCACAACCATAAAACATACAAGTAATTAAAAATGAAGAGAACTATTGGTTGTTTTTTTGTCAAGAAAAATGCTTGCGATGTCTCCTCAGTTCCCGGTAAAATGCCTAATCCTGATCAGAGGCGCCGGATTCATTTCACAAGTGGGGAGGGCAAAAAATGTGTGTGTGTGTGTGTGTGTGTAGATGCGTGTGTGTGTGTGTAACACTGTACATTTAATAACACGAGACAACTTTACCGCTAATTTCTTCTCTGCGTCGATTATCGCCAAACAGCTGATCTACTCTGAGCGCATATCTCTCTCTGTCACTCATCCCAACACTTGCACACACACACATTACATTACGCTACTCTTATAGCTACTAACGTCACCAGAGGGTCGTCGGTTCAAGTCCCCGCACGGACTAAGAACGGAATGTAACTGGTGCAACCAATGTAAAGAGAGTCTGGAGCATTGTTTCATAGGATACCAGTATCTTCACTCTAGCTTTAAGACTGAGCCCGCTACAACCTCTGAAAGGCAGAATAGCCATTGGATTGTTAAGAGATTGATAGTTAATATAATAAAAGATCGATCGATACGATATTGCCACACAAAATATCGCGATACTATGCTGTTATAGATTTTTTCCCCCCACCCGTACTGCTGCTACAGTCTCTGTCCTTTCCATCAATGCGCTTAACCCGCAGTAGTTAAACAGAGATCTGCATACTTACTACAGCATTTTGATAGATGTATGACTCAATCTGAAAAGAGCTTTTGTAAAGTGCGGCGGACCGGGCAGCTGTTTGCAGTAGCAGAAATGGAAGGGAAGACAGACGTTGGCTTGCTGGTCGGCTTTGCGGACTGACTGGAGGACATCAAAGAGGACGAAGCCAGCGCTGAGCCGAGCTCTCTCCAATGATTAAAAGCAGGGGCCACAGTAACGTCTGGATGGGCAATTTAAAACTAATGAGGGAAAATAAATAGAACCGTGGCTATTGGCATCATGTGTAGGTGGAGTGAATTATGTGCGTATCAGTCTATCTTTGAGCAACAAACATGTTTGTGCAACTTGCTGGTAATACCGCAGCGTGTTGAACGTAAGAAGGCGGACGTCACTAAGCCTCAAACCTTGAGTTTTAAATTCTCATGTCACACATCGTCATAACTTTATGAATTATGTGCACGCACTGTGTGACGCACAGGTGGATTTTCACCGGGATCATCTGTAAATTGACAGGCAAGGTTAGCCTCCTCGCTGATGCGTCATCGTCTGTAGAACTGATCTATTCGTTGTCATATTTTACATCCAGATTGACTCACCCCTGTGAGTGCTTATAGTATTGCTGCGTGCGGCACGCTCTCAAGGATGTAGGCAGGAGGCATTTGATTTTATGAATGAGTCATGTTACTCTGGATCGTTTGCCCTCTCCTTGCGCTGTTGTGACACACAAATAGGAGCCGAGTGAGGCGGAAGACAAGTAAGTGGAAGTGAAGTGGAGACATGGGCGCAGCAATTAACAGTGAATCTCTGACAACAAAGCCATTTGTTATGATTCATCAAGGGGGAAGGTTGTCTATAAGTATGTTTGGTACGTCACAAGTGACATCAGTACTGGATGCATTGCGGGTGTTTATTAGTCATAATTGCCTACATGTATATTTCAGAACTGAAACAAAGTGCTAGGAACTTCTTCGATTCCTTAACCAATCTATTTTTCTTTTTCTTTTACTACTTTTCAGTTTCTTCTCCAATAATTTATTATTTTCTCTTATTTTCTAATTTGCAGTCCTCTTCTTCTTTGTCTCTCTTTCCCCCTTGTTGTCATCATCTTTTCCATGTTCAAAAGCACAGCTTAACCAAAAGGCACAGACTGCACAGCTCCTACAACAAGCCATCGTTTTCTCTGTTGATAATCCAAGCGCTTGGCTGGATGATAGTACGAAAAGCCAACCCATCTTAACGGATTCCAGGCCCCTTTCACAATGTCAGTGTCGGAGTTGAATTATTTCTCAATCCGCCGCTCTTCCAAGATCTAATGGGCAATTATCTGCGGAGGAGAAGTTAATGGGTGTCCCATTTCACAAAGTCCCCAGTTATTTATGTCAATGAGCGCCATTGTGTGGAAACGTGGCAGACCCGTGCTAACCGCTCGACTTGTTTAGATTTTCTCTATGGAATCCCACACCCATTGTAAGCCAGCACTAACCACAAGACCAATGTGTGTGTGTCTGTATGTCAATGTGTGTTTTATACATGTCCAGCTTAAGATGTAGAATACCAGCGTGTGTGTATAGACCGATGTAACGTACATAAATGCAGAGACATGATGAAAGTATATACTGACCACCCCAATACACACAAACCCTTATAAACAGACATCCCGCCTCCCACATACACCACACACACACTCACCACAGACACTTACACAAGCAGCGCCGTAGACCTACCACCACATACTCAGACAGCCCCCCCTACACACGCACATAGCTAGAGACCCACAGCCACATATGCAGGCATCCCCCCATACACACAGAACCAGAGACCCACCACCAACATCAACACCCACAGGCTCGGGCTCGGTGACATCATGGCTTGGATGACAGCACGTCTTCCAGCCCCATTAGTCTGATTGTAGGTGGCTCCGCCGCAGTGATTTATGGGTAAATATCCATAGTCTCTCTCTGCTGTGTTGATTTATAAGCCATGTTTTGGTCCCTTTGGTCCCCAGACCGCAAGACTTGGGCGGGGGGAATCCTGTACAAATAATGACATTGTAAAACTGGAGACAGTGAGACAGAAGGGAGAGAAGACCCGCCCTGTCACTCTCTCATCACCCGGCGCTGTTGACATGTTTTGATTGGTCAATGACATCAGGAAGCTCGGCACACTAAAACTTTCTCTTTCAGTCATCTTGTAGTTTTCTCTCTTTGCATACACCTGCCCACCTGTAAATGTCTACAGCTAGCTGTCGTCCTGTTAGCCTCCCAGTCTTTCTGTTTCTTTCCCATTGATGTCATGTATCTGTTTGTCAGCTCTCCTTTGTCATCTGTTTTCTTTCCCTCCTTTTTTTTTTTCCTCGCCTCAGAAGCGTCTGAGTTTTTAAGAGCCCTATTAATTCTGTCTAACACCACAGTGGAAAATGGATTAGCAAGAAGAAAGAAAGAAGGAAAGAAAAACACACTGTTCACATCCTACAGTATGTAACCTCCACATCGTCCATATTACTGTTTGTATTCTGTTACCCTTTGGCTTATGAAAGCTTTGTGTAAACTAGGGCTGTCAAAGTTAACACAATAATTACGCGTTAATGCAAATTTGTTTTAACGCCACTAAATTCTTTAACGCCTTAATGCAATAGATTTTCCTGTGTTTGTACCAGGCTCAGTTTTAAAGCTAGAGTGACGATACAGGTGTCATATGAAGCTTGAAAACCTAAGGGATTCATTGGTACCAACCATGGCAGACTTGTCGCGAAGAAGGTTAAATAACGCTCCAAACTGGCGCTAAATTTTGGCGAGGAAAGACTGTCATGGACATTTTCAAAGGGGTCCCTTGACCTCTGTCCTCAAGATATGTGAATGAAAATGGGTTCTATGGGTACCCACGAGTCTCCCCTTTACAGACATGCTCACTTTATGATAATCACTTGCAGTTTGGGGCAAGTCATAGTCAAGTCAGACTTAGCACACTGACAGCTGTTGTTGCCTGTTGGGTTGAGTTTGCCATGTGATGATTTGAGCATATTTTTATGCTAAATGCAGTACCTGTGAGTGTATGGACAATATTCGTCGTTGTTTTGTTTTGTTAATTCATTTCCAATAATAAAAATATACATTTAATTTGCATAAATCAAGCATATTTGCCCACTCCCATGTTGATAAGAGTATTATATACTTGACAAATCTCCCTTTAAGGTACATTTTGAACAGATAAAAAAATGTGTGATTAATTAATTTGCGATTAATCATGGACAATCATGCGATTAATCGTGATTAAATATTTTAATCGATTGACACTCCTACCGTACATCTAGAAACACTGACTATATTTTTCCAATTTGTGTCAACTATTAGAGCACAAAAAGTCAGGGTTTAATTACACCAAGACCTACTGTACACAATTTCAATTTATTTGGCTTCTTGCTCACATTTGACTCAATTTTTTTCCATCTAAATTGTTTTCTTTATATCTCTCCCTCTCTCACCTTCTCACCCTTCCTTTTCTCTCTGCCAGCCCAGATGCGTAGGAGGCCCCCAGTTGACTGCCATGAGCTGTTGTTTATAATTGGATTGTGCTTTGTTACCGCAGCACGCAGAATGTTAGCCCTCAGTCCAAACAAATCTGGCAATCGATTGAGCAGTGAAAATGCACTGAGCCTGTTGATGCAACAACTGATAACAGAGAGCGGTAAATGGCAAATTTACTGGTCAATTGTTGCTAATTGGACACAGTGTTGGAAGAGTTGTATCTCAAAGCTGTTGTAATGTGTTCAGTGGCACTGTGAAACATTTTAAGTGCTCTGTATTTTATATTATATATGTATTTCCTTTTAATTGTACTTGGAGACAGATTTGCATGTTTTTATTGCTTGTATTGCTTTACGCCTCCATCAACAGCAAAATGTATTTGTCTAGCAAGTACAGTAGGTGGAACATTTTTCTATTCCAGTAATTTATTGTATATTTCAAAAATATTCACTCTGAACACTCAAAGTCTAACAGTATGACTATATATGATTGCACATTTATAGGTTGCAGTTATTATTGTTGTTATTAGCGGTAATATTATATTACATTGTTGTTGTGGGGAGGCTTTGCAGTGCATAGTGTGTATCCTGAAGCCAGCTGTCACACTCTCCTCCCAAGAGCCTGTATAGGAAGGATATACTGAAAGGCCACCGGAAACCCATTGAGAGCCCTTCAAGGAAGCTGCTGTGCGTGGCTATGTGCATGTATGAGAATGAGCGGCGTGTGGTTGTGCATCTGGATGTATCGGGATGTGTGCGTAATTGTGTGTGAGTTATAATTAGAAAAGCTCCTCCTGACTGACAGGTGTTGGGGCAACCTGCTGCGGCCCCTAAGTGGTGCATGCTGGGTGCTCGCATCTCCTCTAGTCTCATCCGGAGAAACTGGCAGGTGGATTTTATTGTTTGCGTAAAGCAAGGGTGGATGGAGGGATGGATGGACACAAGTAAGAATTGGGGGGGATAAAAAAAGAAAGTATGACAGTATTTCCTGTGTATTCTTTCAGAGCAATGCCAGTATGTTTGACATTTCCACCAGCTATGAGTAATGTTCCCTATACCCCTCTGTGCTGCTCAGGCAGCGCAGTACTCGCTCGCTGGACAATGAGGTGGCAGAGATTTGTGTGTGTGCGCACAGCCAGACACTGAAAACACACAGTGAGTCATAGTACGCCATGCCAACACTCATACATGCGCGTACGTATACACTCTGAGACTCACCCACAGTCACACTAAAGGTCGCCAGCCACTAAGCACAATGTAGATTTCATGACTAAATTGATTTATATTGACGTCCACCAGAGCTAAAAGTCTGTGCGGGTGGGCTGTTACTGTAATAGGAAGCATGAATTGCTTGCTAGTCATACCCAGTACGCAACGTGTGGATCAAGAACTCATTGACTACATTTACATTCACAAAATATTCTGTTTGTTGCCCTTATTCCGAAAAAGACAATATTCCTACTAAGCTGTTTACGTGGCTAATGAAAATGAATATTTTACTAATATTCCTGTTTACATGCAGCAGTCCATACTCCGATTAACGTAACTGGTGGCAGACTTGTTCGACCATGCAAACACAGCCTCCCCCTTTCATTCTTTCAACGACCTTCTTGAAAAGGTCGGTGTAGCGATATTTGAGCATATCCAAAAACCTGTTGTTATCCAAGTCTTTGATAATGTTTATAATTAGGTGTGTTTCTCCTTCTGACCAGAAATGTGGGCTTTTCTTTTGGGCATGCATCTCTGCAAACTGTCGGCTAGTTGGTTTGTGTACAACGCACAAAGCTGGCCGCAAAAAGGCAAGAGGTTGTGTGTCGCAAGCTGCTGTAAAAACCCCAATTGAGACGCATATTCTGAATGTGCTGTATACATGTCCAAAGAATGCTCCTACAACCCAAATAATATCGGCGTATCCCACGTCCTAATCGGAAAATGCTCCATTTGTATTAAGGCCTAATTCAGAATATCCAAACAGAATATGCTGTTTTCATGACCCGTATCAAATTCAAAATATTGTCATATTCAGAATAATAGTGGAATAATAGTGTCCAGGTAAACATAGTTATTGTTACCTGTCTAACAGGATTCCACTTACAAAAAAAATTGATAAAACTATAGTCATATTTCAGCCGAACCAAACGCGCTTGCAAGACGTGCTGGACATTTTTTATAGGCACAAAATACATTTTGTTTATGTGTGCTTTATTCTAGTACCAGAGGCTACTATGTAAGTCCCTCTTTCAGGTTGAATGACCTTGAGTAAATTATTTACAGATCCTTTATATTAAAAGAAAAAGGACTGAAACTGTAAAAATGTTACCCATGCTGCAGTGGGCATAACCTTTGTTGTTGTAGGAAAAGACAATTATGTCTCTATCTAATATACATTTGTCTGAACTCGTCCACTCTTGTGGTGTCACTTTGGTGGTCAGTATGACTGTGTAGAGAAATCTTTTAGGTTTTGAGAGAAGCATCACTATATATTTAAAATATGACGTGTTGGAATCCAATATTAATTTTCAGTGCCAACCACTGTATGCTGATGACTAGCTGCTATTCTCGCCTAATTAAAGAAATCACACATTGTGCCAAATTTAGTTCTTTCTCACTTTACATAAATACAATATAAAGCTTTCATCGATCTGACAACTGCAACAATGGCGTGGGATTCCATTTGATGTAATTCTTTTAGTAAATACATAACATAGTACACACAAACAAAAGATGATTTGAGCTGTTTGTCAGCTTTAGACACCTGTTTTACATCAAAGACAATAATTAGCGTTGTGGGCTCAAACACATAATTAGCTAATTGTTTATTTACTGCTGACTCTGGATCTGAGTTGTCCTTCCAAACATAATTGGAAAACAATGCTGTAGTCTCAATTTTCCTGCTTTTGATGAGCGGAAAGCTAATACCAACCAAGATATATATATATATATAAAAAAAGGTATTTGATGCACAAGCACAAAAAGTGATTTTCAATAAATGTGTGTAGAGAAATTCTCTAAATGCTTGTCCTTTTATGATATTATAGCAAATCCTCCAAGTGTGCTGTTCTGGCTTAAGTACTCCACGCTGCGAAAGGTCCCAGAGTAAAAACAATGAAGTGCACCTGCTCTTCTTCCATCCATCCATGTCTCTCATCCGTACAAGTTCTTCGCCTCCTGTAGACCTTTCCCCTCCTCCCCGCCGATCATTCTCTTCAGGCTACTGTGTCTATAATGAGCATTTCCTCCTACCCCCCCGCCACCTATTCTCTCACTTTCTCCCCCCCTCCTCTCCTGTCCTCCCCTTCTCACTGTGTGCAGAATTGGAGAAGCTTATCGCCTAGCAACCACAATTAAAGTACAACAAGTCAGTGGCGGTAGCAGCCGCCATCGGAGCAAGCTTCACAAACCTCCGTGTGACCAAGACAGAAAGAGAGGAAAACAGAGAGAGTTCGATAGGGAGGGAGGGAAAACGGAGCTAAAGAGTTGAAGTTGGACAGGTGAACTGCAATTAGAGCCGCCGCTGGAGCACCGTAGAGAGGACTTTGTGGGTTTTGAGAACAAGAGAGAAACACGGAGAGTGGAGTTAACGTTCTCCGACTGGGTTCACCGGGTTGGACTCGACAGGTATGCGTGTGTGTGCTGGAATTAATGGACGCAAAGTGAAGGTATTCTGCAAATTTGATGGTGTTTTTTTCATTACTGCTTGTGTATTTTTGTTTGCTCGTGAGTCAGTATTTGAAGAAACGTGTTAAGAGGATTATGCTTTTGAGGCATTTGGCACGAATACAGCATATATTGTCTCTGTAATTTCAAGGCTGTGAGGGAAGTTTTTTATGGTACCTGCTGTAAAGGTATGCATTCACACACCTGCTTCTAGACACACACTAAGACAGATGTGGGTACAACTGGAATCTGATGAATGATGTTACTAATTAATTCTTATGCATTCATTATTATTATTATTATTAGAGCCATATATTGTAATCCCTTCCATATGGTCACTCTATTTTCATGATTTCTAAAATTTGTTTGCACATAATTAACAAATATGTCCTAAACTTGATGTGTAAAGCCAGCTAATTATCTCCCATATGTTCCACACTATCATTAGGATAATTGACTAAGGTGTTAAGAGTAGCTCTATTAGTTGTCAGGTGTGATGTCTGCTGCTACCCTTGTCAGTGAAAACATGCTTTTTTTGGCTCAGGGGGATTTAAGGACTGAGTAGTGACTAGTGCACGGAGAGGGAAAGGTTTTGTTTGAGCTGAGATTGTGTTTGATTTTTGCTCTCATTTTTATATGTTAGTGATGCTTTCTGTGGACACGTTTGGACAGATGTGAGAGGATGCAGATGGCAAGTTGCAGGAACACCGTGAACCAAGTTTGCGAGAGGCTGGCATACAAACGGGCAAAATATCATTCGATGCCATTCACAGCATTTTACTGTAATTGAAGCTTGCTTCCATAACTTCACATACTGTATTTATCTGTTTGACAGAGGATATTGTGCACGACACGCTGTCACATGTGGAATGCTTTTATATTTGATTGTTTAGTGTTTATACTGGTCATAAATATGATTCGAAAAGGAAGCATTTCTGTCATAGTGAATACCCAAATAATTCCCATAGATTTCCAGATTTATGCTGTTAATCATGTGATGTGCAAAATGTGAAGTTGGGCATTTTATATTACAGAGGCTGTAATTGCTCACTGCTTGTAATTCTGTAGTAATGCTATTCCTGTAAAGTAGACACGTTTCTGTCTCTTATTCATGCTCTGATGCAGTCGTTACTTCAGCCTGAAAGGTGGCTCTAAAATAGTGCTCCTTCACCCCCCACAGACCTGTCTTTCAAATGAAGGACACCCACCTGCCCTCATCCCCATGGCGGAGTGGCGCTACCTGAGGGCACTGTGGGGGAGCTGGGAGGTGAAAGGTCAGCCGCTCCGTATGGCCTATCCTGTCCCCACCAGGAGGATGAAACTCATATGCAGACTTGAACGCACAGAGAAGTCAATCGCTGGTCAAAATGTCACTGCCCTGCACACATAAAAGCACACACACACACACACACACACACACTCAAAACGCCAGAGTAGAGGAATCACTAGCTGGTCAAAATGTCATTGCACTGCTCACATAAAAGCACATACACACACACTCAAAACAAGAGATTTCTCTGATGTTCAGTTTTAGATTCAAAGAGAGGGAATGCCTTTTCCTCACTTCTTTTTTAAGGATACACTCGCTGTACTGTACCACTCTAACACTTTGTTAGAGTCTTAAGCTGCCCACGCATGATCAGCGGTTAAATCGCTCTATGCTGGCTGTGCCATCGTTTTCCTATGGGGACAGCGGTGCCACCCGACTAGGTGGAAGTGCTTACCCTTGGCGCACCACACCGCTCGAAATCGCCAACGAGCGCTGCACTCGAAGCTCAAATTATTTCACCTTTGACCTCAGTTGGCGCTGACCTTTCAAAGCGCAACCAATGAGAACAGCTCTAACTGTTGTTGTTGCCTAGAAACAGTGAATGACGTTCCTTGCGCTCATTTTGGGGAGATATTTTACCTGCTGCCTCTGCAATGCTCTGAGCCTTACATCGCGGCGAGTGAAGAGCAAATGTCTTATCATGTGAAGGCACCTTTAGAAAAGGAGCTCGCACCAAAGTCACTGAGCTCCAGTAGATGTCCATTAATAGCTCCACTGATAGAATTGGAGACATTGGGCCTATTTTCGTGGCGGCGACACATCTAGCACAAGCAGCGCTCCAACCAAACTATACCAGGCTGCTACAAAATCTCTCTAAACATATCAGATCGGTCAGTTATAACTCTGTATTCTGTCTCCTTTTCAATAAAGACAAAATCACCTGCAATGTTTTATTCTTCAAATGCATCATGAAGCAAACACTGCTGTCACATTTTAAGATATGATGTGACCATTTACAACGTGAAATACATGGGGTTATATAAACGGCTTCACCATTTCCATCGTCATTGTCCTAATTATCACCATCTGTCTCTGGCTGCAGATTTGAGGTGTTGCATGTTCAGGTCGTGCCGCTCTGTACCGTCCAACAATATGATTTCCCGGAGAAGCATTTCCATTTGTTGAGCTATTGCCGTCATGTGTCACTGTGGTCGGCACAGCTGTTTCAGAGCGAGTTATGAGACCAGTGATGTGATGGACTGTCAGTATATTTATTAATCACCACATCCTCCCATCTATATTCAACCTCAGCCAGCCCTTTTGCACTTTGCACTGCTGCACCTACATGAACCAAAATAGCAGGTGTTCTTGGAGACACCCACACAGTCCGTGTACCCAAGACCTGGGATATGACATGAGATATGGTTAGAACAGGCTGCCCGCACAGAAGCCCCCAGCAACAGGGTTTGGTCGTGAGGCATAGTGTCCACGGTTAGAATTGCAAGTCATGTGATGCAAGGTGGCCCAAAACGACTGTTTTCCATACACAATCATCACAAAAGGCTGTAAAATTTTTAATAGGGCACCATCTTGAAAATGGTATCCAGTCCTCTGAATACATCCTTGCCTTTACCACCATCTCACAGAGGGGTCTGGGTTCAAACTGATGATTAGCAACCTGTCTGCAGAGTGCTCCCGAGGCCCAATGCACGCTGGGACCATCTTTAATTAGGAAAATGAAGGGTTTGGGAGTCTTTGAATATGTTCTTGAGAAGGTCTCAGTGGCCGTGTTTCTATACACATATTTGTATTCACATTTGAAGTATCCCATTAGAAACGCTGTTTGGAAACGTCAAAATTCGATAAAACTTCCTCAATTGCGAACATAGGTTTTTACGCTTCCTTGAGGTGGTTTTTGCCTTTGTCGAAAAAGAGTTGATGCGCTAAATGGGATATGGAAATGCTTTTGCCGAATAAATTCTGACATAGCGAACATTTAACTCACATAACTGATCAGCTGCTTCTGTTGTCGGCATTTTCTCGGATATTCCCATAACATGCGACTGCACCTCTGGACATCATGGAACATGGCCAGAACTAGCTGACACGAAAGAACAATTAAAATTTGCCCAATTGAAACAAATTCCTGAAGACCTTTCTCCATTTTTCTATCGTAGATGGGTTAGATGGCCAAGCCGACTTGTGGGCGTGTCCAGAAGGTAACACGCAAATTGTGAAACTCTCGTGAGATGGTTAAGGTTAGGCATTGACCTTGATTGGTTAAGGTTAGGATAGGTTGTCGGGCAGCGAGTCTCGCGAGAGTTTTTGTAAGTTTTTGCAAGTTTTGCGGGTTACATTCTAGACACGACCATGACTTGTTTTGTTTACGGTTCGCAACCTCTACTTCTTCTACTCTGTTTACTAGCAGATTACAGCCATGTGTAGTCTATAGTGCCAACTTCTTACTTAACTACACTGTAGCCGAGTTTATTCCCTTCAAACCAGTTGATGGAAACGTGCCTAATTTGCATTTCTTTTTTTTTCTATATTTCAAAAGTTCGCTTAAAATTCGCTTGATAGTTGCATGGAAACACGGCTTGTGAGCCTTGAAACCATCGTAATATTTTGTGTTGTATTTTGGTGATGGAGCGTGACCTACAGCAAATTAGCCTCCTTCCCAAAGATTAAAAAAACAGCGGCATAATTTTACTCCAAAAATATCTCCAGCCTAAGGCCAGTTATGTGTATGTGTTGAGTGTCTTCTGTGTGCGCTACTGTCAGTCTCAGCACGCGTCACCGCTGAGGGCTATACACCTCCAGGAGATGCGGACAGCAGGGGGATACTGTGTGTCTGCACCGTTGTGTATAGGTGTGTGTTTTGTGTCAGTGTGTGTTCTGTGCCTAATAAGTTGGCTCTGCCGGAGGGATGTATTCAAACGGCCCCTGTTGAGCAGAGCTGGCAGGATGTATTATTTTTGCACCTGGAGTTTCTGAACTCTTCATCATCGGGGAAATGGCTTTTAAACTCGCTCGTCTTGCCTCCTCTCACACTCACGTTTTCCTTCCTAAACATGCGTTTGCACACCACATTTTGATAAATGTATGTGAATAAAGTGTGGAGCTAGGGAGCTAATTATTTTTCCACTGGAGACGAGGTCATTACCCATGTAATTGGCTCTCACAGGGTGGCATTGATCATTTGATTGGTGTTGCCAGATTAGTGGGAGAGTTGAGACATACAATACTGTCGGTCACCTCGACTGTAATAAACCAAACTCAATTAAGGGGGAGAGCAGGATATCTCTGTGTTTCTGTTTGTGTAATTGGATTGTTTTTTAGGTTAATGAACTTGCTGGTGCTTTGATTGAGGGCAGTACCTTTTGTGCAGACCTTTAGCTATACTGTATGTTGCCGGTTGAAAATTGGCAAAGTATCCCTTAAAGGATGGAGAATGCTTTTTCTTAGATGGTGATTGTAACGTCTGTTTTTCTTCTCTTATTTCCAGAGTCTGGGCTCTGCTGACCGAAAGGAGAATCAGCACAAGAAGTAAGTCCCAACCGTCCTCACCTGTCTGTGCATCTCCATCCATCCATGCATTCCTCTCTTTTGTCTATATTTGATTTCAAGAAAACAGCAAAAGAGACCAAAGACTTGGACATGGTTGAAAATCAATGGCTCCCACAGACTTTATATAATCCCCCAATGGTGATTGCCACCATGATCTCTTGCTATGGTGGCAAAAACAGCTAAACTTAACATGGGCGTCATTCTGTCTTGTTCTAACAACATAAAGTTTTCTAATACTAATCTTGAGTTATGTAAGCCACGTGCTGCCATGAAAATATAACACATTCATTGGCTCACTGACCTCATTGGCATAACTGATGTCTAATCTGTCATCGTGGTTCAAGTAGAACATTAAGCAGCTTAATTCAAACTAGTTTTTCAAGTCAAGAATTTGACCTGGGTGTATGTGTGGTTGAAAAGTAAGTTAAGTGTGTCTAAGCTTGAATCATAATCCACTCCAAAGTAGTAATACTTTCCAGTCGCTGTAGTTATTCAGCATGGTACCGTTTGGATTGATCAGAGTAAGAATCATCTTTTAATTTGCCACCTGGAACAAAAGCACTCACAGGTTTTTATACCTGCTTCCAATAATTGCAAAAATGAAATTATGAGAGTTACTCATTATGAAAGGAAATCGAGTTGTTTAGTGTTTTTCAGTAACTGAGAGTTCCTCTGCCAAGTGATATCTTGACAATGACATCTTCTGTGGGATTGTGATTCACACCAGGGACCTTTATGCTGTGAGACGACACTGTTAACCACTCAGCTTGTATCTTAACTGGTATCAACAAAATAAGATTGGATTAGGTCAGGTCAATTTTATTTATATAGCCCAATATCACAAATTATCCAGCATCCTTTTTGACCCTCACTTCGGATAAAAAACAACTCCCCATTATTTGAGATAGACCTTTATATCCCCAGTTTCATATTTTGTCATAGTTTAGTGAGAGTTCTCTCTGTTTTCTGACCTGCTGCCATTAAATTTGCCCATGACTGCTATTTGCTGTTAATGCGAACTCAACACCGACTCTGTATTAACAAGCGAACCACTACTGTGAATTTATTCTCTCAGTAACTCAGTAACCATTGGCTTTGCTAATTACTCCATTTGTGCTTTCCAATAACATTTGCTACTGTACTACGTCGGGGCCAATAACAGGACAAAAAAAAAGCATTTTAATGGAAAACGAGCCTTTTTGCACGTCTGAGATGAAACTGTGTGGAAAATATAGAAACTAATTCAACATTTGAGGTGCACAGCAGATCACTGTCAGTCGACAGCAGTGAAAGACGAGCGGGGCGGGAACTTCAATCAATCAAAATTAGCTGTATATTTTAGTTGCCCAGCAACCAAAGCCATGGACACCCATACTTACTCTCACAACATATCTCTCTCCTGTCTGTTTCCTCCTATCAGCAAAGCAGCCAGCATGATCTGTGCACCTGTGAATGGGTACTTGAAATGGTTCTTTTTTCTCTGTATCGCTGTCCAAGACATTTCAGGATGCCTCACTTTGCACCAATTAGCCCATGAGAAGATTTTTTGCTCGCTGCCGTCCTTTGAAAGCTACACCATTGCTTGAATTGAAGCTTCACTGAGTGTAACCTGTTTGTTTAGTACATTCAGCCAAGTACTCTTGAGATTATCGATTGTGTATCTATCTATCTGTTTTCTTCAGTCAAATACGGCTTTCAGCTGCACATTTGAACTGTATGCCCGCATGGTTTCATAGCAACAGGCCTTTGCCAGCTAAACATGGAGTATGAGTGTGTCTACAGTGTGTGTGTGTGTGATGTCCTGAAGTCACCCCATTTTTACTTGGATCTTTAACAAACAAAAAAATGGAGTAATCAGGCTGAATCAAAGATCACTTGACTTGTTTCCCACTAATGAAACTCACAACGGGTTGGCCTTTGTCTGCCTGCCTGTGTGTTTGAGGCTTTGAGTCCTGACAGTGGGACATGTGCTGCATCATAGATGTAATGTATACTTCTTTTTTGTCATATCCGATGCCTCTGATGTGCCAGGTGTGCTGGCACAGTGAGCACTCGGTGTGCCAGAATGGGAGACATCTGTTGCCAGGAGACAAGCAGCTGTATTCGAGAACCGGTATAGCCATCAAGTAACAGGAGTCTTCCCGGGAAAAAGAGGGAAAGAGAATAGTGTTCAGTATACCCTGTCACACATTTATTTATGCCAGCGGAAACATGTGAATGAGCGTAAATGAACAGATATAGTAGGTTAAATGGGGAACAGCATGCACACACATGGATGCACATGTCTTTCATGTCAAAATAATCATTAACCTGAGGGACAAATGACAACATACAGGCATGATGTGTGTGTGTGTGTGTGTGTGTGTTAGTCTGTGCTCTTTAATATCCCATCTGTATTATCTCTTCCTTCACCATAATAACAGTCACTTCCTCTCTGTTCTGGCTCCTATTCTGCCTTCAGCTTTCCATTGGGAAGATGATTAGTATTTTGAAGGTATATCCTCTCACTACTATGTCGATAATGTCAACAAAATGATTGAATATAATCATAATAGATTCATTTTCTGCATCTCAGTGCAGATAAATATTTGCTTATTTCTGTCCCACGGGGTGAAGGATTGTATCCTCATTCATTCTCTTACTGTGTGCTCGACCAGCGTGTCAAGGATTTGAGCCGTTCCTCTCTTGACTTTCTTACGGATGGAATATTGCTAAACTCTGGCTCATTGTTCCTCCAGATGGAGAGGATCATTCATGCCTTTATTTCGTCCCACTTGAACCACGGCAACTCTCTTTTTACGTGCCGCAGCAGGTAATCGCCGGATCATTTACAAGTGGTTCAGACTCCCTCTGCACGGCTTATTACCAGGTGTATAGTGAAAGGTCTCGCATTACACCTGTTTTGATATCTTTATGCACACCAAACCAAACTCAGAGGCAAAGAGGATTTCTGCACAAAGTAGGGCAACACAATTAAACCAGTTTACAAGGATGCATTTTACTACATTTTGCATGACGTTTTAACACGTTTCAATGCTTTTTCAAGCCAATAGAGATTTTATAGAGCTTCAAATTGCCTTTTTATCTCCTTTTTCTGTTTTTGAATTTATTAATCACAGTTGTTAATTTGGATTTTAACACCTACATTAACCTCAGTTGTCCACTCAGACTTTGGACTTCTTAGTTGTGGCTCCTCTCTCTCTCTCTCTCTCTCTCTCTCTCTCTCTCTCTCTCTCTCTCACTCTAAGAACTTTATGGACACTGTCTGCAGTTTGCACTTGAGCGTGCATTGAAAGCTTGCACTCTATAAGAAAACTTTACTTTCTTGACTTAACTTGTCTTTCCAACTTAATGCTGGGTGCAGACAGTACAGGAAGGAAGGAATAATGGAAGGATGGGGCACTGGCGGTGTCTTGGAGGCTGGGGGATGCTTTGCGTTTTTCATTGGAGCAAGGGATTTAGGCACGGATGTCAGGGAAGAGAGAACTTGATTAGACTAATTTATTCACGGGAGCAGGCCATGTAATTGTTCTCATATGGGGGTGACGTACTGTAGGTGTGTGTGTGTGTGTGTAAGGGGGGATATTTGTTCTTCAGCAGTAGTTTTGTTTAGATAATAGAACTATATTCTTGTAAAGTGTAATTTCTCAGCTCCACAGTTAAATAACTTTAAAGATCCTCTCTTCTGGCGTATGGAAAATGTTGCATATTGTCCATAATGTTTACTTTCTAGTGGAGGATACAACAGCTGTCTCTCTTAAAACTGTAGATAATCACCCTGATAATTTATAAGGCCGCTCTATTGCTGAGATAACCGTCAGACACTCAGTTCCTCTCACTCCTTTCACTCTAAAGACGCTGCGTCTCAGACCCAGCTGCTGTTTTACCGCCACGTTTACCGCACAGTTGAAGGACTTTTCCTCCCAGCAACAGCTGCTTGTTGCCGTGGTTACAGGTGCCTCCGGAGCCCAGCAGCATTTAATTCACAGGTTTCATGTATTTCATTCAGCGTACGGTACACAAAGTCCTGAATGGGGCCGATCAAACACAGCGTCTTATGTCTCAGATCAGAGGACAGCAGAAGCGAGAGGAAAAGAAGAAGAAATCAGTCGACCAATGAGCTACGTCTTATCTACTCACCACAGGTAAAGATGCAAACATATCAATGAGCATTGACATATAAAAAGAGTTCTATCCCTGTGTTTTGGATCAGTTGGAAATAAGCAAAGAGAAGAAAGAAGACAGAAGAAAGCGACAAACAGAGAGAGAACAGAGTGCACAGATACAGTGACACATCACTCACTGGTTCCCAATCTGTGGTCCGTGCCCCCTTCAAGGTGGTGCCAAAGATCACAGGGGGGGACGAGGTTGTAAAAATTTGATTTACACATGTTAACTCAAATCATAATAACACAGTAACTGGATCATTTATACAAAAGTCTGTATGTAAAACTATTTTAAAAGATTTTTTTTGTCCTCAGTCAAAAATAGTAGGTTACTTAGTAGGCCACACCTCTGTGACCTCTCGACCTTTGCAGTCCGCGCACTTGCGCCAGAATAAGGGGGACAACAAGACGTTTTGTCCCTCCACTTTCATTCCCGACGACATTGCCATCTAATGCACGGAAAATATGTGGACATGGCAAGTCTCCACAAATGCTCCCGAGCCTTTTGACATCCCACAACTCTGTGCTCAACTCTACGCACATCACAAAAGTCACCAAAATTGCCACCCAAAGTTGTAAACTTCTTGAAGGCTCGTCCTACTAACAAGAGACTGTTTGCCCAGCTGTGAGAGGATAAAGCGCATAAAACGCTGCTGTTACACACAAAGGTGCGTTGGTTGACGCATGGACAAGTGATTGTGCGTTTTATGGAACTGCAGGAGAAAGTAAAGGAATTCTTGCAAGATCACAATCGACCACTGTGTGGACAGTTGTAGAGCAAAACGGCATAGCAGACACATTCACGAGACAAACAAGCGGATGCAGGGCCCTGAATCAAACGTCATGAAGTGCAAAGACACTCTAGATGCTTTTATGTGAAACTGGAGTACAGAGTTGGGAAAATGTCAAAAGGGGAGCTACAACAATTTCCACTCCTGATGAAACTGAGACTGCGACTTTACACACTGAGTTTACCTGGCACATGAACTTGCTCTGGGAGCAAATTAAGTCCCGTTTTGCCGATGTTGACGAGTGCTTATCAAAGGAATCATGGGTGATGGACCCCTACATCTCCAGCCTTGAGGACGCGAAATACCTTGGCCGTGAAGATGAGATCGCTGACCTTCATGCCGATTTAGTGTCAAAGAAATATTTGGATTCAAGATGTTTTGGCTGTTGCAGCCAGACTGGCCAAACACGCAGTTACAAGGGTTATTCTCCCATTCGGCACCACAGTACGTACCTGTTGGAGAACGCCTTCAGCGCCCTTGTAAAAATAAAAACAAAGGCACTAGTAACAGAATCAACCACCAGGACTTTGGTTGGCTGTCATTAGCATCACACTTGACATTTCATCCCTGGTCAGAGGTATGCAAGCCCAAGGTGGCCATTAGTTTATGAATGAACATTATTATGGATTGTTATCGAGCCAAATTAACACATATTGTATAGCTGTGTCAAAACCAGTGTTCACATGATGTGCATGTGGATGTGCAACAAACTGCCCGTTTTAGGTAATTGGTCTCAAGGAGATCTATATATATATGTACTGATTAATCACGTAATTATTAGACGGATAATGAATCATTATTATTCTTTCGGTAAGGATGTATGTGTGTGTTTAGGCCTACTCTGTTGGGTTGTTCAGATATTTTATAGCTTACACTAGTAAAGATACGTTTACCAAATAAATGGTAAGGTTCTCAATGGAAACAGTTATAATTTATGTTAATTTTTGACAATAAATATTTGGAAGGAATCACTTATTCTTTGGTGTTTGTGTGCGGGCTGGGGGCGCCCAGCTTTTCTTAAATACAAGTAGTGGGGGGCTCCAAGGAAAAAAGGTTGTGAACCACTGCTCTATCTCATCCCCCAGAGGGACAATCCAAGGCAAATCCTGGCAGAAAGATAATAAGGACTGAGGGTTCCCGCTGTCTGACCGACGTGAAACACATTCCTTCATTTTTCCAGCCTTTTTTTCTTTTCACCTCATTTTTTTCCAGGGTTTTGAAATCCCAGTGTAAATACATATTGAGGAGTATTTACAATAGTGGTAATGGTGGTAGGAGAGGGAGCTAACTCAGCGGGCCATAGGAGACTGCCGCTGGCCGACTATCTGAGTGTGTGACTGTTTGTACAGTTGATCTAGTGTGTGTGTGTGTGTGTGTGTGTGTGCACACGTTACCAACGGGAAAGTGTGTTTGTACCCATACTGTTGATCCAGTGTGCGTTTCACAAATATGTAGAGTGTATACTTGTGTGAATATTAGCAGCATTTATCCCTCTTTCTGTATGTGTGTGAGTGTGTGCTTATTTGATGTGGCTTGGCTGCAGTGATGTTGGGTTGTTTGAGAACTTCCCAAGAGCAGGCTGCCAGGCCAAAGAACTGAGCGGGCAGAGACAGCCATTGTTTTGGTAAGGCATCCTGGCCACGATTGGGTGTGTGCATGTGTGTGTGTGTGTGTGTGTGTGTGTGTGTGTGAGAGAGATGCAAAGGGAGAAAGCTTAATTTGAAGTACTTGCTATGCTCACTGCTATTCTAGCAGTGCATAGCCTTTTCCATTCTGGCTTTAAATACAAAAGCATGCACACACACAGTCTCTCACACACACAACATACAAATACTCCATAATATCCTCACAACCACATTAGCTGAGGGAGTTCTCAGGGAAAAGTTCTTTCGATTATGTTGCACAACAAGTTGAACCTCTCCCTCCACATTTGAAACCACACATCAAGATTTGATCAGCTTTCCCAAAAACATCTCAACACTCTGGATGCTCATAGTTTGCTGCTGGCTCACAATTGTACAAATATGATTTCAGGATTAAACTGCTTTTAAGCCAACTCAGCATTTCAATTTGGTTCTCGTCAGGCGACCCCACAGAATTGTCCTTCACTTAACCTTAAACAAAATGTTACTGGCACTGCTGCTCAGTAGGAACCATAATGGTGGCCAGCTGAAGGTTCTGCATTTTCTGCATTTCTAAATTCCCATTACAGGAGCCTCCTCCTATGTAGGACGTGGCCTTTGATTTTATAAGACTGGAGGGGAGTGGGATGAACGTTCTAAAACTCCCACGCTGCCAACACGAAGAAACATTTAGTACTCCCTTAAATGTCGCTTAAACCTCAATAACTTTACATTTGATTCTCATCCGTAACATAAACGTTTTTTCACCAAAGCCGAGCAGTGTGTCCGTACAACCCAGGTAGTGAAGCCAGGCTGGATGATGCACATTGACTCATTCAGATCGATCGCCAACGCTGGTTTAACCCACGTGAATGTGAATGTGTGTATGTGTGTTTCTTACTTACTCTTCTAAATGCTTAAAGGAACAGTGTGTAACATTTCGGGTGATCTATTAGCAGAAATGGAATATAATATCTATAACTATGTTTTCATTAGTGTATGATCACCTGAAACTAAGAATCATTGTGTTTTTGTTATCTTAGAATGAGCCCTTCATATCTGCATAGTGTCCTCTTCATGGGGTCTGCCATATTTCTACAGTAGCGCATAACGGACAAACCAAACACTGGTTTTTATGTTACCTGAAAGCCACTATAGTTCTCCGACACTCTTGTGAAACTGTGGTAACGTGAGCCGCAGAGTGCAAAACCGTGGTACCGCCAGTTGCCGTCTGACTTCCGTTGCTCCTAAAGTAGTGTTATTATGGTAAAGATGGCTTCTGATTGAGGCGAACGGCGTCACCACAGTTTTGCACTCGGCGGCTCACGTTACCGTAGTCTTGGTAAAGGAAGAGTGAGCAGAGCGGTACTCAGTTGGTTGCAATCTGCAACCACACCACTAGATGTCGCTAATTCCTGCACACTGTACCTTTAACCTTTACGCTTTCCCAAACCTAAACCTAATCCTAGTAAACCATAAACCCAGGCTTTAAATGTAAATTAGCTCTTTAACTGGACGAATGTTTACTTTTGAGGATTTTGCGCGACTCTCTATCCTTTTAAAATAGACATTTTGGTTCTCACAAGTATAGAAATGCGAGAAACCCGCACACATCTCTCTCCCTCCTCGAGGTTCCCTTCTCCTTTCCAGCATAAATAATCCCCTCAGTCTGCTGGCACAACCCTGATTGGAACCCCGACGCCGCGCTCAATTGTGGGTTGATGGGGGAAAGTGGGGTGCCCTTTGCGCGTGTGTGTGTGTGTGTTTAAAGCTGTTTCAAGGCCATAAACATAATACCAGAGGGGTGTCCACCTCCGTCAGGCCAGGCCTCTATAAACCTCTGTTTAGAACTCAGGCTGGCACACAGATCCACAACCATGGACTATTCAGACTCATTCACTTTAAATGATAGCATATTTACTGCAAATTGCAAAGAGATGAACTGGAATACACGCACGCTCTCATACTCACTCCTTTGCCTTTTATTCCCCGTTTAGCTGCTCGGGCAGAGAGCCACGAGCCCTTACAGGCCGGCAGCAGCGCTGCAATACTGAGTGTACCGATACAGGGGGTTAAGATCCAGGCTCCACAAGGTTTTATCAGCTTTTCTGTGTCCTAGAGGAGACCAGCTGGAGTCTTATGTGGAGTTTTATGAGGAGAATTATGAGATTCTGTGCTGAATTATTAGTGGGTTATAGTGTCATGTGATGTTACGTGACTGTTGTCAGGTTTGCGTAGATTTCTGACAGCAGTGATAAGGCTTTCAGGGCAAATCAGATAAGTCCGGCTCCCCAGACACGTGAACATTATTATGTTACTCTGTGTCTTTCATGGATTGCGGCCCACTAATAAATCAGAGTCGACGCTTCTGCTCACCTTGGATTTGGGAAGTACAGTAACTGATAGTGTGCATGTCTGCTGGTTGTACACACTGCTGGTTGTTCAATTGGGTGTTACCACATCTATCCAACGTGATAGCTATTAAATTACCCCAGATCGGTTTCCTCCAAATCACATTATTATCTCATCCCACCTAACCGAAAGCGAGTGGAAAGAGAAAACTGTCTGTGGTGCCGCTTGCTTCGCCCCTCCCCTCTTAGTGGTACGGTGCTCCGGCTACAGTCTCTAATAGTTTGCTGGCTTCCACGCGCTTGTCAGCTCAATTCAAGATTAATTTGACTGCAGATCCATCATCCGTACGTCTCACTGTGCTGAGTCAGCCTTATGGCGCACATCAAACGCAAAAGGGGGGACACAGAGGGAACGGTATCAAGCCCAACACCACAGGGAGCCGACCAAAAGTGAAAAAAAGGCATCGAATTCCTCCCTCATTTTTGTCCCCCTGACAAATTCTGTATGTGCCGATTCCGTGGAAAACAGGAGTGAGAGAGAGCGACGTAATAAAAGGGTGAAAAAAAAGGAGACGAAACGACGAGTGTGACTCAGAGGCGTGCAAATGAGGGGATGGAGGGAAAGGAGGCGAGATGGAAATATCTCTGTTTACCGTAGTGGGTGGATGGGCAGCATATGAGAATATGTGCGTAGGGTGATAACAGAGTCCCCTCCTTTGGCACGTAGCGTTAGTATTAGATCATTAGCACTTGGAAGTTTAATTCCTCCCCTTTAGAAGAATTATCCTCCTCATCATCATCATGTTTTCTCCATGTTACACATTGTATAATTTTGATGCATTATTTTTCGACAATTTTACAGCAATAAGAAGCAAAGACAAATTCATTAGACTCCGGAGTGCATCAGGTATTATGCAACAGACTGCTATGATATTGCCTCTCATTTATTGACCCCCGCAGCTACCAGCGATTAAACATTACACTCTGAGCAATTCAGATAATGTAATCGTATCACAACTGAAGGAAAAGCTTGTTAGCTTGAAGAAATATCAGTATGTTTTATTGGTGAGACCTCCGTCCAAGTGAAATAAAAGCGGCCTCCGCCATGTAGGGAGACGTACACACAGACATGGGTTTGGATGGGGATGGCGAGTGGAAAACAAGGCTTTCTTTGAGCAGATTTTAATTAGCAATGTTCATAGCTTGGCTGCGTTCTTTTATGATTGGACCACTGAAAGCCTTTTTGTTTGCCTAATGAAACACATTGAGGGGTATGTTCCTGAATTAAACTGTGTTTGTGTATGAGTGTGCGTGCGTACGCCAGCAGCCATGTGTGCTTGCATCCATTTCATTTGCATGTATCTGTTAAATGGGTGGGTGCCCACATTCTTTTTGGGGTATTAGAGTTCCATTGGCAGGGATAGGAAGCCGTAGCAGCAGACAGAGATGAAAGAAATCCCAGCGCTTTGTTTTCCCTCCTTTCCAAAGTAGTTGTTTTAGGTAGGCAGCCATTGCCCATAATTGCTGAAACAGGGTCAGGTATTTGTCTGTCCTGCTTATGATTTACTGTCGTGTCTGTGCCTTAGTAATCTGAAATAAGATCTGTGGTTAAGGGCAGCCCGGCCTCAGACAGACCACATAGATTGTGTAATGCATAGCGTTCTTCTGGTTTCTGTGGGATCCCTTTATAAACACGTCTAATACAAAACCCTCTGTGTGATCTCAGAAGCTTTGCTGAGCATGCCTGTCATATTATTTCCCACTAATCAAATGTGTAAATATAATGTATGGTATCATCAAGGAGGGCAGGAACACAAAATATATTATTAAACAATATCAACATTAGAAGAAAATGTATAGCTCCAAATAACAAGGATTTTCAATCACTTAGAAATCAAATAATGGTAAAATAAACAACACTAGTCATGTAATACTATAATTTGTATCACTTAGTTTACAAAGGAATTACTTTAAAGATTTTGTACGTACTTTACATACCAATAAATCAAATAATTAACGGCTTGGGGAATTGGGCTTGTTAAAGAGGACCTATTATGCTCATTTTCAGGTGCATACGTGTGTATTTTGGGTTTCTACGAGACCATTTTTACATGCTTTAATGTTCAAAAAACACTTTTTTCTCATACCGGCTGTGCTGCAGCACCTCTTTTCACCTCTTTTAACCTCTTTTCACCCTCTGTCTGAAAAGCTCTGTTTGAGCTCCTACTCAGTCTGCTCTGATTGGTCAACTAGCCCACACTGTTGTGATTGGTCAACCAAACCAAACTCTTCGGACTCCACTCCCGCTCCTATCTAACTAGCTTTGGTTGAGGGCGTGCCAAACTAGCTGCTAGGCAGGTTTAATGCTAATGTGTTACTTGGTGACATCACCACGTTACAGAAGAAAAGGCGGGATTTCAAGCAAGGCATTTCAGGCAGTTAAGGAGCAGTGTTTCTGTGGGGAATGTAAATCCCTTTGGCATGGACTTTGGGGTTTTACATACACAAAAGACTACATAACACGCTAAAGGAAAGGGAAAAAGCACAAGCTCTGTGGTTTTTGCTAGAATTCCACGCAGTCTTAACTCTGCTCTCAAATAGCAGTGGGCTACTGAGGCTATGAGCAGGGGTCAAAGTGCACAGTCGATAGCTTTGTGTACTGTGAGCAAGAACAATGAGTTCTTTAGCAGAATTTGTTCTGCACATGAATACCTCTGAACAGTTAATTGCTGCCATGGCAACAGAACAGAGAGGGAAAGTGACATTAGGTGAGTTGTTTGCAAGAAAAGCGATCCTTCGCAGTAACAGTGTGAAAGTGTGTGTAAGTGTGTGTGTGTGTGTGAGCGTGGGTCAACATTTTCTCCGTATCACCACACAAGCCATTCAGTGCTGACAAAAGCACTCTTGTGCAGCAGGATTGGGGAAAGTTACTAATGCTGGCAAGATCATAATCTAAGTCACATTGCAGCGAGGCAGTGGTGGGCTTTCACATCGGAGGGATATATTAGGAACAGTTATCGTGTCTTGTAGTCACTGGGACTATACAAGGGGGGGTTTATGATAAATAAAACAAAGTATGAAATACAAAAAAAGGTGGAGATTGGACTTTAATGTCTAATTAACCAATGTAAAAATGTACTATAGTACCAGTTTTGTTTCTTTCTTTCTTTTTGTGGAAAGTCAAAATCAATTTGTTTGTAATCCACAAAATCGTGAACCAGGAAGTATAAAGAGCGTCAAACGCTTTGTATGGAGGAGGTCGGGGTGGATGGGCGGGTCAAAAAACACCAGACTTTCACCCAGGACCCCGCTGTTCATACCCTATGTGAAACCAGAAGACAATGTTGATTTATTTTTCACGTAGCTTCCGTACCTAAGGAACGCCACTTCCAGAGTTATTTTAACCCAAACCACGATCTTTTCCTAAACCTAACTAAGTAGTTCTGTTGCCTAAACCTAACCAACTTGTTTCCTGTGAAGACGGAAGTTTATTTTTGAAAGACTTCAAGCGGAAATTGACACGTGTGTCACATCTTGCTGGATATTCGTAGGAAAACGCACGAAAAATGCAGAATAATTTTTCGTAAGATTTCAAATGAACCGTTGTATGAGGATACGTTGACATCAGTGCCATGAGCTAAATGCTAATGTCAGCATGCTAATATGCTCACAATGACAAAGCTAACACACTGATGTTTATCAGGTTATGTTTGCCATGTATACCATCTAGGTTTAGTATGTTAGCATGCTAACATTTGCATATTGCACTAAACTTTAAAGAACCACATGGGCAGGAATGTCATTAGTTTTGTAAGTATTTGGACATAGACAAAATCTTGGAGAAAGTAAAATGTTGACCTCATGACGGTGCTACATGAAGTGTTATTACAATTCATGCTGAGGGGGATATGAGTGTCTGTACCAAAATCATGGCATTGGCATCCAATAGTTGTTGAGACAGTTCACTCAAAACCACAAATGTCAACCTCATGGTGGCGCCATTTGAAAAGTCAGGGGATCACCAAAGTTATTGGAACACAACGTCTGGCAACCATGAATGTCTGTACACGATGTCATGCCAATCCATCACATGTTTAGATTTTCTCTGGATAAATGGGGATCATCAAAGCCGCCAGGATTCATCCTCTTGGCACCATGGATATCCGCACTAAACTTCATGGCAATCCATCCAATATGGTTGTTGAGACATTTCACTAAAACACGAAAATGTCAACCCCAACAATAGAAATGAAAGAAATTAAGAATAAAGATAAGTTCTCAGATATACTGTAAGTGGGTCGCTCAGCCAGTGAACGGCATCCATTGTGCATGGGGTCTTAAATTACTTAATAGCCTTTTTGTCTGTGTTCATTGAGAGCAGGTCAACCTGGCTAAGGTGTGAGATGGGGAAATGATAAGAGACTGACACATAGATATGTTTACATTAGCCTGGCAGGTGCCTAAGCATCTATGTATGCACTTTCCCGGTGGTGCTAAAGGTTAAAAGCTTCATTGGTTGTGTGTGTATGGGATCACTTGGCTTCAAGGTCACATCCTAGCTTCAGTTCTGTGAGGAAAAACAATCAATCACTGATTTTATAAACCGTAATCAACACCGGGAAAATGAAAGAGAAAATATAATTCTGATGAGAGGATAATCGACTGGGATATCCTGAGTGGGCCTCCAAGGGGATTGCATCACCGCAGTGTGTCCGCTGTGATGATGTTATCGGGGACAGCTGCATGGGGCGGAGCCAGGGGTCGAGGCTCTCGGGGAGCCAAGAGGCAGCCAGTTGCCAGCAGATCCCCTCCACTGAGACCCACCTGCTTCGCATGTCCATTTTTCCTCTAAACCCCTCAAAGGGATTCCCTGAGTCCTCTTCTGTGTCCACTGGCCCCCGTGTCTTTGAAGTCATGATCCTATGTGTTTTCATGGCATTGAAGTCATTATCCTATGGTCGTGTCGTGTCATGCGTTTGATCCAAACGTTTGTTTGAAGTTTTACAGGGAACTCTTAATGTAACTATTGGGCATAGGCCAAACATATTAGATCTATATAAACCAAGGCGATTATTAACAACCACTGATGATCCTGTAGTCTATTTATGAATCAGTTTTTCTAAGACCAGTGAACAGTTTATGGAAAGGTACATTAGCATCAATGGTTGGCAGTAGCTGGCGTGCACAGGGCAGTGCTACTAATTTAATTAAAAGCCCTTGAAGAAGAAGAAGCCCAGTCTAACTTAATACCATCAATTAGGGGTTGCTCTGCCATCTGACCAAAATCCCACACCCCGTTTGTGTGATTCATACAGGAAAATATGCCTCTTTGTCTTCGAGGTCAACCAACTCTTTGGAGAAGCTGGCGCAGGGTCAGGAAACAGTAGTTGAGGGTGTAGGAGTGGGAACGAAGGCAGTAGGGCCGGGGTTTTGTTCTACTAGATAAGCCATAGCATGAGGTCATTTTGAATGAGAACTTGTGTATTTTCATCTCGGCTTATGGCAACGCCTTTATAGCGCAACAGCTGGTTTTACGAGGAATCTGTTGTTGTAGCATGAGAGAATATGCTTCCCTCTTTTATATAGATAGAAAAGCTTTTCTTAGAAACATGTATTGTACAGTGTGATCATAGTGTAGGTGCTTTGATTTCATGCCCAGTATCATTCTGTAAAAGGTTTATTTAGTATTTAAATATACTCTTTTATTCGTCACTTTTTATGCCTCTCCATCAATGACAGCCATGACCAGAGGCATTATGTTTTGAGGTTGTTCGTCTGTCCGTACGTCCCATTCTCGTGGACGCGATATCTCAGGAACGCCTGGAGGGAATTTCTTCAAATTTGGCACAAACGTCCCTCTTGGACTCGAGGATGAACTGATTAGATTTTGGTGGTCAAAGGTCAAGGTCACTGTGACCTAACGTTCAACCAGTGGGCAACCTCCGGGTCTGAGAAGTGAAGCCAATGCAGAAGAGCCTTAAACTTGCATTCTTGCTAATAGCCAGCAGGGGGCGACTCCTCTGGTTGCAAAAAGAAGTCTGATTGTAAAGAAGTCTATGAGAAAATGACCCTACTTCTCACTTGATTTATTACTTCAGTAAACATTGTGAATATGAGTTTATGGTCTCAATCACTAGTTTCAAGTCTTCTGCAATACAGAATGATGTTCATTTAGTAAATTATGGTCCCATTTAGAGTCAAATAGAACATAAAGCAGGGTATGCTTTATGGCGTGGCTAAATTGTGATTGACAGGTCGCTACCACAGCGTTGTCTGATCTGGGTGTTGTCTGTGTTTTCGTCTTAGAACTTTAACCCTTTCATAGTGTTGATGAAAGTTAATTGTAAAATTTTAGTCGCCTAGAAGTGTTTCGTTCAGCGTTCAGTTGTACTTGGCTCCACCTTCTTGGGTCACTTCTGGTTGCAAAAAAACAAGATGGTGACAAATGCCGAACTTGAGGCTTTAAAATGGCAGTCCTCAAACCAATGGGTGACGTCACAGTGACTACGTCCATCCACTTCTTATATGCAGTCTATGCGTCCATCCCATTCTCATTAGCGCAATATCTCAGGAACACCTGGAGGGAATTTCTTCAAATTTGGCACAAATGTCCACTTAGACTCAAGGATGAAATGATTAGAATTTGGTGGTCAAAAGTCAAGGTCAATGTGATCTCACAAAACACGTTTTTGACCATAACTTAATAATTCATATGCTAATTATGACAATTTCACACAAATTTCTAATAGGATAGAATGATGAAGTGATGACATTTTGGGCAGACATGTACGTAAACTGCAACTTGACAGGTTGGCGGAGGCATACAACCGCAAGGCTGTAATTCTAGTTTGTCTTTGTTTTTTAACTTGGTGTTCAGACAACGTTGATTTATGATGCCTGTCATGGACGTGGATTCTGCCTGTTTTGAGAGAGCGATGAAATAGAATTTTGGCAAAGAAACAATCTTATTATTTTTTATCAGTTTGGAAAAGAGGAGAAAATGTTCCAGGCAAGGTAGCAGAAAGCCCAGCTGGCATGGATCTATGACTTTAAAATGGGCTTTCGCTTCAATTTCCAAGGTCACAGCAGTCTTTTATTCACACCTGTGGGAACGTTTACAAGTCTGTGATGCAATAAGGTCTCCATCCAATTGAATCAGATCTGATCGGCCTCTCATAGAAGCATTAGACTTGACAGGATACTCTCAGACCTTCTGTCCTCTTTCTGAAGCAAAGCACTCTCCCAGACAAGAACGTATGAATCATTCAAAGTCCTGTCAGACCTCTGCATCACGATGCACAAAAATGAGCATGTGACATTACGCCAATTTGGCAATTGAGTTAGGTGAAACTGGACGCATCGCCACACTGTCATTCATCCATGTCGCTGTTCAGTAATCAAAGTAAAGGCATGAACTATTGTGCACGATTTCATCCATCCTGTTTTATCGAAGCCTCATGTGAACTGCTATTTCTGCTTCTTCTTACATAAACGAACGACAGCGATGGCAGATACAAGCTTTGTCTTTGAGTGGCAGGGTGCACCCCGGTAGTCTGCGCTTTCCTCAATTCAACCATCCCTGCAGCGTGTCTCCAACAGAGCTCACCATGGAGACTAAAACGCTTTTTGGCTCAGGTTGAGAGGAGATCTATGTATGTGTGCGAGTACATATGAGTCATTATTAAGGATGTTTTATCATTTCATAATGAAATGGAAACAGCATGTGTGTCAGATTAGGTGAGCGAAGAATGCTTGGGCATCTATTATGTACCATTTTGAAATTCCTTCAATTATGCAATTTAGATTTTTGTTTTTTCCTACAAGGCTTTGACTTACCTTAAAGTTATCCACAGATTTTTATTCACATTGGCTACATTCATAATATAAACGTTTGCTTAATAAGTCTTGTGAATTTTTACACCACACACTCTTCTGTGCTCCGGCGCTGTTCCTCCGTGAACCTGGCTCTTTGATAGAGAATATTATTACATTTTGATTAGTCCCCACTGTTACCACAGCAATATTGCAATGCTGAGTCTCATCAAAATGTGTCCCGGGCTGGAATGGAAGAAATATTACATTTCCTGTTTTTAATTTTGAGCGAAAAGTTGAACTGGGACATTGGCAGCCCAGTAGAGGAGATTAAAATGTGTGTGACTTCACTTTTTCTTTTTTTTCCTGTGAAAAAGATTTGGAGAAAATTAGGCAGGAAGTATGCGGCTTTCCCTGAAACCTAATGTTTCCTATGGGAACTGCAGCATTGTTACACTGTTTATCAACTTCATGGTCTACATTTCCACTGAGTATTGTGATTTCTGCAAAACTGAGTTTGGTTTTAGGCGTAAGAGAATCCATTTTACTGAGACATTCATGTTCTCCAGCAACATTTAACCTTGGCTGAACATTTTAAGCTGTTGGCAGAGAGAATATCTGTACTGTAGATGATAAACCGAGAGTACAAATATAAATCCCTCTGTGTGTTTTCTTATTAGCAATTATTCATACTGAGAGCTGAGAAAAAAGGCACCGATGTTAACTGCTCCTGAACTCTTATGCAAGAATGTACAATGTATGACATGTATGAATATGGTGCAAAACAGAAGATTGCCCACGCAATGGGTCAATGGGCCATGTCTAAACCAGTCCATGGAGTCTTATTCTGATCCATTTATTCTTGTTCTGTCCCCAAGGTCGGAGAAGGGGATCTCCAAATTCACCCATCGTCTGTCCCTCAAAGAGCGCGTGCCCAAAGCGGAGAAGACTTCCACGGACAGACCTCCATCCTACAGGAGACGATCTCTGAGTGTGGACTGGTAAGACCAAACACCTCTTAATCTGCTTATCTGCTTAAAAATTGAAGGTTGTGATAGGCCTTCAGTACTTCAGGCTTTTAGATTATGAAATAAAACTTCATAAACTGGTATCAGGAGCAGGATTTTGAGCAGAATCTTTCACTTATCACAACTGAAATCCAAAAAGTTACGCTAGTAACAAGAGAGAGACAACTGCAACTGGGCCTTGTTATGATTTGAGTGTGTATCATAGCTGAGGTCGATGAGGATTGGGCGGCTGGTGTTTTGGGGCGGGGGCAGAGAGTGGGCGGAGTGGTGATAGGGTCTTGCTCTGTCTCTGCGTCTGGGTTTCGTTGAGGAGCGCCAAGCAGCTCCAGTGGCGCCGGCTCATCTTGCTCTTGTAAAGCTCCAGTCCTCAGGCAGCCGATGAAAGGAGTTTGAAAGCTTTCCATCACGAGGCTGCCTTCCCGTCCCCACCCATGGGACTCCTTCCCAGTCTCCCCTCTTGTTGCACGGCCTCCACTCATTTATCTACCCATCCATCCTGCCGTCCGTCCATCTGGCATCCCCCCTGAGCTTCCTGCTATGTGTTCTTGGCTCTTCCTTTCTACTTCTCTCACCATTGGGAAAGTAGCCCCCGGGCTAAAGCGGATCTTACACTTCCTTTGCACTTAATTTTGTCAAGTAAAAAATGTCCAAACAGTCACGGGTCTAAACAGTTTCCAGGTTTCTAATTGCTGCGCGGGGACTACAGTAGCTATTCAGTGGAGTTACTTTGCGGTTTGTGGAGTTACAGGTGTGGGATTCTCTGAGGTCCTATCGAGTCATGCAAGGGCCCGGTGTGAGGTCTTACGAGGTCTTTTGTCGGCCTTACGAGACCTACTGTGTGGTCTCGGACTGACGTTGCGATGTGTGGTCCGCCAGCAGAAATGTGGTGTTAAGTGTATGAGCGTTTTGAGTGTATGTACAGTGTGAGGTCCTTTACTTTTAACAGCTTCGTGTTTTTCTCCCATGTTGCCGGAGAGGGGACCTGGCCTTTAAAGTTCAGGCCCTGATT